>JANRGW010045292.1:0-19756 GCA_024733675.1 Psilopsiagon aymara | reverse complement strand
CAGAAAGTCCTTGGCCAGACCAAACATCACTAAGCCATAACTAAAAACATTGGTGTTATCAGCGCTGTTCTCAGGCCCCAAGTCAAAAACACAGTGCTGCACCAACTACTAAGAAAGAGAAAAATGACTGCTACTGCTGAATCCATGGCATCAGATAATTATTAAGTAATTTTTTTTTCATTCTTGCTCATATCTCCTTTCCTTTTAGAAAGCAGTGGTAGCAATTAGAATAAAACTATTAAAAAATAAATAAAGTTTTGTGTCTTTCCCAGACTTGACGTCATCCAAATGTTTTTCAGTTTATGCAATCTTACTGACTTCAAGTTATTCCACTTACTTCAGGCACCATATCTGAATAAATTCTGATCACTGTGGGATCTTATCCTTTACATGTCTAACATTACCTGAGACTCCTTTCTTGTTTCATGACTTTATGTCTCAACAAAGGTTGGGTGGCATTGTGACTTTGACGCATATTTGGGAGAAGTCCATTGTTAGGAATCCACAGCTGAGGGATATATCTTTCTTCTCCTGGCTTTCATGCCTCACTTGTGTGGATTGCCTCCTTTGTTTCTGAATGGCTATGCAAGGCAAAGAATCAGAGTTCTTCATTTTCCATGTCCCTCAGCCCTAGATGTGACCCAAATTCACTACTTCTTCATAAGCAGCATAAAGCAAGGCAGAAAAATGAAGTTATAAACACTTAACTTACAACTAGCAGAATATCTTCATGTTCTCCATAGATTTATGTCTGGCTGTATCACAGAGCTGACTCATTTCTCTTTTGTCATCTAGTGCCTGTGGGTCCCTTTCAGCATTACTGCTGCCTCAGTCCTAATGTTTGTAACTGAGGATTTGCATTTCAAATTTCCACAGCTATCAGTTTCTAATAAATCCAAGCTCTTTAGCTCTTCTCTGCCTAGATATATTGTTCTAAGCTAACATTTTGTGAACTGTTGGAATCCACTTGGAACTCGTCTTACTAAAGCTCATTTTAATTCATTTCAGATTTAAGACTTCACAGGTTTCTAATGCTTCATAACTCACTACAACACAGTTCATCCTGCTCTTTGTTGTCTTTCTACAGCTTTGCTCAAGCTTTAGTTTCTGTACCTTTTTTTTCTTTCCTTATGATGGGTTTTCCCTGATGCTTTTTTTCTTCCGCAGGCTTTGCCCTTGATTTGTATTTAATGTAATACAATGTAAGCTGTAATAAAGCTGAATATTCTAATATCTACATGATAATTTTTTTAAAAAATTGTGGTATCTGCATGCCTTTCAGAGAGTGCTGCGAGTACATGGTGTTCTGCCATATGGGTCTCACCTTCCTGTAGAGGCTGGAGGCTCTTTGGTGCAACAGTTGTGTCTCTTGGGCAGTGAACAGCACAAAGGGTATGGCATTTCTGAGAACTGAAAGTTGAATTGCTATTACTATTACTAACAAAGGACAAAGTTGTGACTTGGATAGTCTTTTTCTTGTGGAAAAATAATGGATGCATTTCTGTAAGAATCCTGGGCAATGCTGTCTTCTTAAAATACTGCTTACGAGAAGCTGGAAACCTGTACCGTGGTGATAATGATATATTGCTTTATCATATGCATATCCCTGTCTGATTCATGACACTGTAGACAGACCTTGGATCTGACATGGTATATTGGCTCTTTAAGTCATTGAGCTTGAAGCACTGGCAACTTTTAAATGCTTTTCTCATCTCTTTCCTGAAAATGGGTGCTGCAAACTGTAGTCTCCAGAAGAGCTCATATAGAGACCCCAGCTAGTCCTTGCGCCTGGGTGATAATGTCATACTAACCTTGCCCTTGTCTGAGAAAGCAGATTAGCTCAAATTCAAAAAATAATATTTTACTTTGTTCCCTGTAGTAGCTAATTCTGTAATTCTGTGCAAATGACAAATTTTTTGAGCAGCGCCATCAAAAGCTGACATTTGTAGCACACAATATATTTGCTGTCTTTTTTTTTTCTTTTCTCAGTATTCATTCTTTTGCTGGATTCCTGAATGCCTCAGTAAGTTATTTTAAATACAGCTTTTTAAAATTCTTATCTAATACTTCTGGATAGCATTCAGCATTTTTATGGAAAATGTGAATTACACACTATGTGAGCCAATAAAGTTTTCATTCAAAATCTTGAGAAGAGCAATTTTAGAAGCACTGGAAAATAAGACAATAAAATCAAGAATAAAAACAAAATAGAGTTCTGGTGAATTTTGCTTATCACTAACCAGAAGATTTCGCTGACTAACCCATGTGGGTAACGGATGACAAACTTTTCCTGAAATCTGTCAGCCCTGCCATTTTCTGCATGACTGCAGAGTAAATCATAGACAATAAGCAGAGCATCTTGTTCAGTAAATCACTGCAGCACTTCCCAAGCACTGCAGTAAATGGACAAGAGACAAGTCTGTAACATGTCACTTTACATTCAGTGTTTGGACAACAGTCAATTAGATTTTACAGCGTGCAGTTACACTGAAGCTTTACTGCTCTGTTGGCAATGGGGTACCAGACAAGGTGGTTATTTTAACCACTAGGCGATAAAAGGAAAATACTATTATTACAGATTTTTCCCCCTGCTTCTTTTAGAGCTCAGCTGCATTATGATTTCAAGTCAGCTTTGAGATGATGTGTGTCAACACTGTCAGAAAAGGTACACAGCACCAGCAAGGCAGACCTGTTTGTTGGGTGGGTGTGTTCATTATCAGTGCCATGATGGTCTGCATCTGGTCTTGGCTGCTTCTGAATTTGCCATGTTGTTTGGCATTTTATTAATTTTATTATTTTAATGTTTATTTATTTCCAGAAATATCTTAAAAAGTATAATCCTTATGTGGTCTGTGCGAACTGGAAAGTCATTTTAGCTCATAGAGTATATTTTGGCTTTTTGGTAATGAAATATGATGGCATAGTTCAGGAGTTTAAGTTTGTGAGGGAGATGCAAAATGGTCAAGGTGTTTCTTAAAAGGCTAGATCTCGGGTTTCCTGAGTTGGGCATGGCCTCATCCTGGCAGGTTTGTCACTGTGAAAGTGGCAACACTTTTGTAACGGAAGTAGGGAAAATAATGATTCATGTTTGGAGCAGGAGTGCGAGCTTCTTCCCTAGCAGTAAGGTGAAAGACATGATCACTGATTCAGCAGAAAGGCAGAAAGAGAGCAGGAGAGCAGAGATGAGATTCCATCAGAGAAGCTCATGTAGGGAAAGTGGGATGTCCTGGAGCTGTGCTGTAACAAGCCAGTAAATGCTCTGGAGGGTAACACGCATGACTGGGGAAACTCACAGCAGTCTATCCAGGATTCTGGCAGAACATGTCCTTCTCTCTTTAAGCTTTGTACTTTTGCTGATCATTCAGCAAACTTTTCACATGTGAATAAAATTATTATGCCATTCCTTATCTCTGTATGGGCCCTTGTAGGCTTCTGGGTAGCAAGAAGACCATTACTTTAAGCAAGCTTTAAAAAACTAGGATAATCTTACCTATACTTTTCTAGGGAAGGCACATTAAAGAGATCTTAAGCCATAATATATTTATCATTTTTATGGCTTTTTCAAGAATGGGGGAGTCCAGAAAGTATTGAACTGCCTTTGTGGGCCATGATTGAAGGCAGCCCTAACTGCAGTATCTCTGCTTTCTTCAGATTGTGAGCTTGTCCCTGCTATTCAAGGTAAATGTCTGTGCATGTGCTGCAAAGAAGGCAACATGGCCATGTTGCCTTCACTGTGGTTGCCTGATTATGGAGTGAATTATGTACTGGACTGTCTAAACTGTGAGACCCATTCCATCTGGGTTCTTACCCTCCCCTGCCATGCTCCCTGTGCCAGGTCTGCCTGCAGGAGAAAGCCCAGACTTACCAGCACAAAGTACACCCTGGTGGGCTCCACCAGATTCCCTCATCTAGAAGCTTAGGGGGTCAGGACTGACCTTACTTTGTTTTAATTTGGCTGCTAATGAACTGGAAGTCTCAAGAGCTGCTATTTTTCTTCCCTGACTGGAAAGAGCTTGCAGAATTTAATAGCAGCTAAATTGCAGGGTTCTATTAAAACTAAACATGATCTGGTACACATTATCCTGTGAAGGTACACATAAAAAGCTACTCGAAAGCTGAAGTATTTATATGAAAGAAGTCTTGCACACAGAAGTATTTAATTTCTCTCCTTGAAATGACAGAAGCTTGATGGTGGTGTAGTATTTCTTGGTTAGAACAAAATTATTGAAAAAATTACTGAAAAGCTTTTCATTTTCATGAATGTATTCACACTTTGTTGTAAAGGATTTTTAAATGTAATGGGCTGCTTTGAAAAGACACCTATAAAAAAATAACAAGAAAAATCTGTTATCAGAGATATTACAATTGTATTATTATTATTTCTCTTTTTTAAAGCTAGCTGGTTTAATTACTTGATTTGGTATCTCTGTAGGACACTGGAGTCACCTGATTATGACAGAAGCCAATGGCACATTCATATGGCTTGAAATCAGGACTATGCCAGTAAAAGAAAGAAAGAAGGTATCACTAAACCGGCTATAAAGAAATACTAATTTATTTTTTTCTGTCATGACATCTATATGCAGCAAGCTGCCAGCAAGCTTTTTGTTTAGAGGAAACAGTTCAGGTGTTGCCCAGTTTACAGGGTGCTAAAAGCCGTTAATCTGCTTACTCTGATTTGGAGGGAAAAGCTTTTTACCAGTGAACAGTGTGAGGCTTGCTAAGCTGATCAGCACCCATAGTCCTTGGTCAAAATCAGTGAGGCACAACACTTCCAAATAGGACCCTTGCCACACTGAGTGCTCTGCCTTTCACTGCTCCCCTCTGACTGGCATAAACTAAGGTGTTTTTCTCCTTTTCTCCCATGGATACGCTAACTTCTGTTCTAACCTGAAGAATAAAAACTCACTTCTGTGGTTTGTGGAGTCCTTTTTCTTCTTTACAGGGGTACTTATCTGCCTTTGGTTCAGGTATTTTCCTCACTAAGAAGTCAACATCAGCTTTTTACCCTCCTTGATGCACAGTGGATTTTTATTCCTAGAATTTTAAAAGCAGATTAAAAGTTCTAATGCATGGATGCAACTGCTTGTGTAAATGCATGCTTGCCTGCAGAAACAGAGTGCTGCACTCTGTTTTTTATACCAGGTCCTGATTTTTCTGATTTCATCAACAGTCAAGGAGAGAGTCTTCATTATAATAGTGTCAAAGCAGAATTACTCTAAGGGAGCTCCTTTAACAGAATTTCTCTGGACTTACACCATGTAATAAAGTTCAGGATTTCTAATCCATGTCTTCACAGATGAAAAGAGTAAGAAATCAATATTCATTTCTTAAGGCACTCTTAAAAAGACATTCTTACTTGCTATTTATAGTTCTGCTTTTAGATATTAAACTGTGACAGAAATAATGAAAAGAAAGAGGAATATTTATGTTTGGCTGAAACTTTTAGCTAAAGTAATAGTTACCAGAAATCAGTATGTTTTTCAGTTTGAACTGTCAGCCTTTGTTATATCTATAGAGCGATGGGATCAAACAGTTTCTGTAATTACACTTCATAATTCTGGTATAACAGTAGCTAAATCTCATAACAGTTTGTAACACTACAGAAAAATAATAGAAAACCTACTTTAAAAAATACCATCCTCATCTTGCTCAAAACAGAGTAAGTTATCTGAAAGCAAGAGACCTAGTTACATTAACTTAAGGCTTATTGTAATTAAGAACTTTACACAAATGTGTTTGCCAAGGCACCACCAAAAAGAGAAAGAAATAGAAACAGAGCTCAGTAGTACCTTTTTATATTCAAAAAAACAGAGGACATGCTGTATCAGTCCTTTGAATGAAGAGTGCTGCCTGACAGGCTGCAGCTACTCTGGCATTCGGATTTGGGCCAAACATGAACTGCTGAAGTGGATCCCCAGATGTCTCATTTTAACATGCCTTGGTTTGGTTTTCGGGAAGGTTTGAGTTAGCAACATTCTTTCTGGAGAGGCTACATTGGAAGTTGCACAGCATTGTGTACTAGGTACCTCCAAACCTCAAGGAGGACCCAACATCCAACCTGATGACTGTTTGGGTAGACAGTATCATGCTTTGTGTGCACTAGGCTTCTCAGCCTGAGCAACTGGGTTATACCTGTTGTATGGTAAAACTCCTGAGCTGTTACCTAGCGAAGATGTAGGGTCCTCTTATACTACTTCTCCTGCATTGTTCTGTATTACTTCCTATTATGGACATAGCTTCAATTTTGCACTAATAGGTTCCTAATACGTTTTGAAAGCATCAAAATGAAGCCCAGGTTGGAAACTTCAGCCTTGTTGACTTTCAGTGGGATCCAAATGCTCTTCATGTGTTTCTTTAACTTCTTTCCCAAACAGTTAAAAAATCTACATACCTTTATTAAGCCTCTGAATAGGGAAACTGTGGCAGAGATTAGGAATATGTAATGAAACTTCTATTGACATTAACATGCAGCCACCATAAGATGAATCTCAGTAGCTGCTTAGTGGTTCAAAGCAACTTGCTCAGCAATTTGCACCATGAAGTGGAAAAAGAATCTAAAAAGCCATCTCACCTTAATGGGAATTTAGCCAGGACATAAGAATTAATGCTGAAGTTAACAATCCTAATCTAAGGAGACCTGCTACAGAAAGTTTTATAAGCACCAGGAGCATTCTGGGTTCCTATTTCATCTGGAAGGGATACCAGTACTGCAAAAATAACCCATGGATCTTGAGATGATACAACTGAGGAAGCCCGTTGACCTTGCCTAAATCTAGCTCAGTTCGTAAAATCTCAGAGAGCACCAGGCCAGGTGGCCCAGGGAAGCACATGAGTGTATTTACATGTACACTGTGTGTATTCTTCCAGACAAGATGTAAAGTTACAGAATGTGTTACGCATTTTAGATATATTCAGGGAAAAACAAAATCCAGATGTGTAGCAACCTGGACTTCCTGTGGTGAAAAGACAAAAAATCCTTTTGACTTAAACAAGACCAAGGTTTAAATAAGCTTCTTAGTGATTTCCACTTTGATTTAGGAAACATTCATTTGCTCAATCTTAAACACACTGGCTTATTATACAAAGCTCCATTTGACATATTTGGCATCATGATCTGGCCCCAGTTTTGCTAATTTGGGTGATTCTTATTTTAACTCTATGAGTTATTCATTTGAAACTCGCTTGTCTCTACTAGGCATAATTGGCAAGTGTACAATAAACAGGATGCATAAAAGCAGATACTTTAATGCAGTGACCGTAATTTGATTAAGCTACATCCTACTCTGAAAAAAACCCTTATTATGTAGCAGTAAAAACAAATTTCTGTATGGGCTGTACTACTTACCCTCAGTAAATAAAATGCAGTAACATCTGAGCATATGAAGCCTGCCACATGTAGCTGAATGGGAAGTGCTTTCCTTGTTCTTTTCCTGCTTCTTTTCCCTCTTCACCTTCTCCTTCTGATTTTCTTCTTTTATTTCCTTTTTTAAAAATTATTTTTCTTTTACTTTCTCTTTTTCTCTTTCATTTTAAAACCGCATTATGATAATGGTGGATTGACAAGAAGCATACATGATTTCATACTATAGTTATCATCAAAAATAAAATATTTTGACTGTACGTTGTCATGCTATTCTAATGTGTTAAAGTATACTTCTTACATAAGCAAAATTGTAAAAAAGACAGGATGTGTATGTACATTTTTTGATCTAACATTTATTATTGAAACTCTAAAGAAGGACTGCTGAATCCACAGTGTTTGGTGGATTTTTATGCCTAGAATAAAGAATAAGTCTATTTCTTATTTTGATCTTACTGCTTGACTATATACTGTAGAACTTAGAAGCAGAGACTAAAATGAAGACAGGGTGTTAAACAGGTGGATAAAAAGGGGAGGAGAAAGAGATTGAGCCTTTATGCTCATAACACCATCAGTCTGTGGATATGCAGTATTATTATTATTTCTGCTAAATTGTTAGTTATATTTGGCAAATGCATATTAATCCCCTTTTTTTGGTCCTTACACTAACATGCTCTTTAAATTTTGCTAAACCTTACTAAATAATATTTCTCAGCTTTGGGTTTTCTTATTCATTCCAGAGCTAAACCACATCACAGGGCCTTGATTAACTCCCCTTTCAATTGCTGCAGCCTCCTTTTCCCTTGACAAAAGCAGTCTTGCCCCAGCACTACAGCAAAGATTTTTCTCTGTGTCTCTTGCACTGACCATGCAGCCTCTCTTTTTGATTCCCTCCACATGCTTTCACTTCTGTATATCAAATGTAAGCTGCTTGTCTTCACTTCCAAGGATTTTTATGGCCTATTCCGACTGTCATCATGACAGACTGAACTACTACATAGGTGGAAAAAACACCAAGCAGCTGGTTGCAATTAACCACCTATCTTTTTAAGAGCTGGTGGGAGCAAGGGGAGATCTGAGTGACATATAATCAGGCCCAGCTCATTCTGAGAACACCTCCTGTGGTGAAGAAGGGTAGATGTTGAAGGCATATCAAACGGAAAACAGCTCAGGAAAAGGAGGAAGGATGAAAGGCAAGAGCTCAGTGAATTAAAATAAAAGGAGGACTGGAACTGAAAGTAAGTGGGGACCCAGCAATCCCACAGCTGAGTGCAATGCAATGCAGTGATGAGACACAGATGAAAGTGCTCAAGAACTGTTTGCCACAGCTCTCTTCCCATTGTTGAGCTGATGTTTTATTGGACTTAATCTACCATAAACACTGGGTGTGACCCTTCTGGGGAGAGCACTTCAAGGGCCTGATATGGGGTCTGCCTGAAACCTACTGCATGTGTGAGGGTCAATTATAATTACATGCTTTATGTAGTGAATTCATATCTCTATGGGACCCAAAGTACGAAGAAATCCTTGCCCAGGAGTCACAAAGTCTGAATTCACACTGTTATCTTCCAGAGCAGCTTGGCCAGCATGAAGAGGGCTCCTGCTTGACTGTGCTCTCCGTCCTTTAAATATCTGCAAACTTCCTTTTCTCTCAATGTGACAATCTCCGTGAAGAAATTGCAAGTGTGCTTACTGACAATCCTTGATTGGGCTGCATGTCTTTGTGAAGGCCACCAAAAGCTTAGTTTAGTCAAACTATGTTAGTAAGTGTCCCTTTTATAGAATATAATAGTCATTTGGGATTTATGGCTTAGCATCTTGCCCTTTTGCTCTTTGCAAGGATTCTCAAGGATGACTGTAATCAAAGATCTTTCTCTGCAAGTCGTTGTAATAAATCTTTTATCCCAGTTGGTAGATGTTTCACTCTCTTGCACCTTGTGTGCAGTATTTAATGATCTTTTGTTGTTTAAGGGCATGAATAAAGACAAAAGCAGAAAGCAGGATTCACAGCATCCTTCCATTGTGAAAGTCTTCTCGTACTAGGTTGGCTAAAGTGATTCAATGTTTTTTTATCATTCCTTGTATATTTTTGGCACAGGCTGACGTTAGCTATTTTGCATTTGGACAAGAAGAAAGAAGAGTGTTTGCACAAAGCCTTGTTTTCTAGGCTGGATTCAAAATTTTAGCAAGTGCATCTGCATTGCTACAAGGGTGAATTTTTCCATTGAACTTGGCACTTGCGCATTCTTTAGATAGCCACTTTGAAGCCTTCGGCACTGCAAGCCTGCTGGGTCCCTCAGCCTCTCTTCTGTATTTCCAAAAATGAAATAAAATTTTACAATATTCATTTTAGCAGTTGAAGGGACATTGTTTACCTTACAAAGAAGATGAAGATTCCCTTTCTACAAGAAGTGTCATGGAAAAGATGAGGGGTAATGGGTACAAGTTACTCACAAGGAGATTCCAGTTGGACACTAAGGGAAAATTTCTCTCAATGAGAACTGTAGAGCACATAGGCTTTTATGTGAAGTCCTAACTGCCCAGGCTTTATCAGTTACCCTTCCTAAAAACAGTTTCTTAAGTCCCTGTCCACTGTTACACAAACATGCTGCATTAAACCAATTTCGATACATATGGTTTTTCAGGACTGATTCAAGTAAGGAAGTTCAGATAAATAAAAGTTTTCCAAAACAATTTAGCTCAGCTAGCATTTAAAATATTCTTAGAAATACCCTTTTATTTCTTATTGAAAGACTTTAACCTTCAGCCTCATTTTTAAAATGTCATGTATATTTCATGTATAAAACTAACAATAACCAGTACAATAAAAGTCAAGTGGCTTAATTTTAAAACATTGCTTTAATTTCTATAACTCTCTTACTGTGAAAAGAAATGTCATGTAAAAAATATAAGACTGTTCATCTATCACTACCCCTAACATGCTATCAAGGATGTCTCTTTAACTTTAATTGTTCTTCACTGAAGCATTCAATTTCCTGTTCTCTGTTCTTGTGGTGCTTCTGTCTTTGCTCAGAAACAGAATACTTTTTAGCATTGAAATTGCCCAAAACGCATTTGTTAAACAGTATGATTTTAAGGTTTTCAAATATGGAAGGAAAGTCAATATACTTTGCCTAAGAGCAGTGTGATCTGGTTTTAATTTTTGCAAACAGAATTTTTTAGCAGCTTTACCAAACATTGACAAAGTGCTATATTTATTATTTATATAATGGGTTTAATGAATTAACCATAGATCATACTTAATCATGATGTCAAAAAAAGACAAGAACTGAAAAAACTCATATATGGTAAAGTATTTGACCTTCTGTAATTAGAGAAGGAAGCACAACACAGGTGTCCTTTTGTAGTTAGCAGTAATACTCCTGAGAAAGTACCTACATTGAAAGTTACAATGTGTTTCTACTCAAAACCAGTTCAAGTAAAGTGGAAACATAACTTCACAGCACAGTCCTTATTCGAAGTATAAATTGGTGTTTATAATCACTAGCACACCAAACCATGGGCCGTGTTGTCTTTGATGCTGATATAGACAATTTAATTGGCTTCTGTAGGGTTTGGCTAACAGGAGAGAGAAGAAATAAATGCGCAGCTTAATATATTACCTGTCAGGTTAGGGTACTGATGATTATCTTTGTTAGGATCAAAGTGAAAGCCGTCAGAAATGAAAGACCAGAAAAATCACTGGCTGCTTAAAAAAAAGAGCAGATATCAATATTCCTTTTTTTCCTTTTGCCTTTTCTTAGCTCAGTTTTCTTATTCTTTTTTTTTTTTTTTTGCAACCACCAAGAAGCTGTGAACTTCCCAGTAGCCTCAAATGATCTTTCATTTGAATAATGCTTACTTCATAATCCATGTATTATGTCTTAGTTGTCAAAACACAGCATTGCTTTTGGTAAGCATTGCTTTTTTGGTAAGATGACATTTTTTACATTGGATTTGAAAGCAAAAATGTTTTTTTGGATATCTGACTATATTTTGACTTACAATTTTTCTCTGAGATGCCACATGCCTCTGATCCCACCTTTTCTTTCTCTGAATGCATAATTTTTCAGGCTTTAGTTGTTTTTGAAAGGAGCCCTGCATCTCAAAGTGGCCATTGTAGAAGTTCCTTATATATCAGCACTGGTGAAGAATAGCTCTCACCCACCTTATCTGCCCTCTTCAGGATTTCCTAAATCTTTCCATGGTTTCCCCTCAGGCATCTCTCCCCTAACTCAAACTTGCTTAACCTTTTCACACAAAACAGCTGCTCCATCTCTTCAATCATTTTCATTGTACTTCTCTGTGCCCTTTCCAGCAACAGTCCTATCAGAGATGTGGAGGCTGAAACTGTCCATAGTAACAGTTAACTGATTTAATCCTCAATTCTTAACTATTGATTTAATCTTCCATATAGAATTCTGGTAATTCAAAGTATGGATTTTCTTGAGCGTGGCTGGTATAATGTTATGCTAACGATTAGGTCACTTAAAACTGTGCTTTGAAAACAGTATTTATTTTTAAATCTGCATTATTCTTTGACCAGCAAGGTGCCCTGGAAGTCAAGCACAGGGAAACTCAACATTACTATACCTAGCTCTTGCCTGGGAGCCTGAGCCCCAGGCTGAAAACCAGACACAGATGCGCATGAACCTGTGTAGTACCAAGCAAGGTGTGAGTGCCTCAAAATGGGGTTTGCAATAGGCAGCATACTGACACTTCACCAGCAGAAGGTACAAGTGAAGAAAGATAGTCTCATGCATATTTAGACCAGTATCTTGAAGCCAGATTTGGCATTTTGGTATTTCCTCCCCATATTCCTGTATTGTTCCAAGCTCCTTTCTCCCTAAAACTACTGATGATGATAGATGAGACAAGGATCTTAATCTTGTTTTTAACCTGCGAACCTGTAGTCAAACAAATAGGAGGGAGGTAGCCCTGTTTCAGTTTGTGAGCTCTGGACTTGCTGGTGGAACACAGGGCAAAACAGCAGAGACTTGCAAACCCAGTACACAAGGTATTGAGCATATCCCTGCTGCCACTGCTCACGGGGCTTCGGTGTGAGCATTCCTGGACTCATACTAGTGCAAAAGAAAAGATCTTATTTCTCCTGTTTACTTGGCAATAAAAGGCGCAAGTAGCGTGCCAAACTTCCCCCTGCTCCTTCTGGAATTGCAGAGACTTTAATCATTCACAAAGTCTTCCAGAACACTTTCCCCCCCCTCCTCTCTCAAATGCCTTGAAAGCAGTGTAGAAAATGGGGCATAGATTAGCTTAAATGTTTCCATCTGGAGGGAATGTAGCTGTAAATTAGTGGACTCAAAGAAAGTAGTTAAATGCACATAAAAATGAAGTCCTCCCAAAACACAGCTCTGTTAATGACATGACATTTAGTTATGTGTTCATAGACAGGCTCTAACCGGTGTCAGTGGTGAAGGTAGACATCTAGCTTTGCTTAGAAAGTGAAAAGTACCTGCTTGTAGAAGATATCAGTTATCAAAGGAGAACAGTTCTTTTCGATGTGTGTATAATTGCTGTTATCAGTTTCAAAGCTTTGGGGTATTAAGTAGCTGACGTTTTGTATTGGTCCGTGTGACATATGAGTTGCTGTGTTTTTAGGTAACCTGCATGATTTAAAAAATTATACTTAAATATTAGGCTTAGTGTGGTTTTTTTTTTTTTTTTTTTTTTTTTTTTTTTTTTTTTTTTTGTTATTTGTTTGGTTTGGTTCTTTTTCTGCAAAGAAACAATATAGGCAAAATGGTACTGAAATTGTTTCCTTGAACTGGGAATCAGGACAAATCCCTGAAGAATACGTAATGACTTAATAGGTTATGAGTATAACTGGCCAGATATTTGATAAAACATTTTTACTATAAAACACTACTTTGTAGATCTAAATAGCCACAGAGAAGGCAGACTTACTTTTTTCAACAACATATTCATATAGAATATAGAAATTGTTGGTGCTGCACAGAGAATATGTACAAATAGCAATGTCAGGATTTCTATAATTAAATTGACTCTACTTTTGAAATTAAAAGTGTAAACTAATGAATATATATATTAGAAAGGAAGAAAAACCCTGGGAAAGAGAACAGCCCAAATCTGAGCAAAATATTAAACTATAGGAGACTGACCTATAAAAATGTAAAGACACTTTCATGCTGTTAATGAGCTAAAGTGACTCACTGAAGGATCAGGCAATTTTCTGACCGTGCAGACTGGAAGCAGTGAAAGCAGGAAGACTTTTTTCCAGTAGCAGTGAGCTTTTAGGTCTGCTTAGATATATGCAAATATGTCATCAATTTGCTATGCTGAATTTTGAGGACAGTGTGTGTATTAAGAGGCTCAGGGCTACTCCATGTTAGTTTGGCAGTAGGAGGTAGGTTGGGATCCTGCTCATTCTGAACTCTTCCTGCATACAGAGCCAGTTCATCCTAAGTGAGATGGAGGAAATCTCCCTCTAGAGATCTTTCAAAAAGTTTACCCCACTCTTATGATGATATTAGAAACTCATGCATTTAAAATCCCTAGTTTACATGGGTTTAAGCAGTGGAGGGGAAGCAAATGTTAAGACCAGAACCTACTGTATATAAATCTGTACATATTTTTTATGAGTAATTAATATTACTATGACAGTCTTCCTCCTGATTTATTTCCAGAGTTTTTGTGCACTTAACAAAGAAAGCAATAAATAATTATTGTGAAGTTTCAGAGACATAATGGGTTTTTTGGAGGCTCACATAAGAATCCCAGCTACACTGAAGAAGAGACTTCACATCTTCTTTTCCTCTCAAGATTTGTAAAGTAGAATTACTTTAAGTGATGCAGGAAAAATCCTGGAAAGACCTTAAAAATGATAGGAGGATTCTGTAGGGTAAAACATTTTGCATTAACTACAAAACTTGGAAGAGGTCTAAACACCCATGATGGCATTTCTGCAGCTGTAATTTCCAATAACACTCAGGTCCTTGATAGAACTGTAATCCAAAACAAAAACCCTCTTCATGTTTAACATTTCTTTCTTGTATATGGTTAGCTTGTGCTTATATTCTTATGAACATAGGGAAGATTGCTGTGATGGTCTTTCCTGCACTTCCAATGTAAGTGCAGACTAGGTTCAGTTCTATTCCATTTATCGGAACTGGTAGGTATACGAGGAAATGGATAAAAACACCCAGGCTTAAAGTCTATTGATATTTGATGGCTGCGTTTGTGCATCAGATGGGCGCACTTAATGCTGTAAACCACTGCTCTATCTTCCAGGTTATCTGCTCTCAGGGACCTTTCAGAGTACAGCTTGACTCTTCTCCAAGAAAATACAAGGATTCACAGAAGAGACAGAGGGCAGTGGGAGAATGTCACAGTTGAGACAGCCAAAAATCATGTGCACACGTATTTTTGGTGACTTAGTAGGGAAAAATAATAGAGAGGTGCTTTATTACTACAAACCACTACTTATATACCTTTTCTAATACACATGTTTTTTTAGCCACTGATTAATATTAGTTAGCATGGCACGTTATTGGATGACCCTTTACCTCATTACTATAGTCCATTATTCCGCCAAGTTCTTTCTTTGTAGCTAGTTACTCCTCTTATCTGACTCTCTCCTCCAGATGCCTTTTACTTTCCTATTTGGATGCCTTCTACTTTCCCACTCAGGTGCCTTCTGCTTTTCCATTCGGATACCTTTGGTGCCTCATTTCTCATGGATACACTTTATGATCTCTGAGACTGAGTTCTAACTTCATGCCTTCAGTGAGAGAATCCACGGGCGTGCCGTAGCCCCCCACCATAGGAGAACAGTTTTTTACCAGCTCTTAGTGCAATGCACAAATATGCTATAGCTTCAGTGCAGATTAAAAACCAGTATATCATATATTCGTGGTGCCCTTATTTATGTTTCTGTAAAGGTATGGTATTAATCTTAAAATCCCTTTTCTGATATTAGTTAAAAATTTAAGGTGAAGTGGAAGCTGCAATTCTGAGCTCCATCCAGGTGATGAGATCAGGAAAAAATGTGATGCAAATGTACAGATTTTTTTTTGTTGTTGCTCACTCTCAGCTATTAACTGGTCAGCTCAGAACCATGCCCTTGCACAAAGCACTGCTGGTGACAGCAAACAATTAGCTTACAGCACCTTGGGCACAAGGGAAAAGAAAGAATAGTATAGAAAAGCATTTTCAACAGACTTGGATATAGCATTCAATCAGACCTACTATATGCATACAGATTCTCTCTGAAAATCCTCAGTGTTCCACTTGATGTGTGCGTGTGCAGGGAACGCACGAACTTGAAGCAAATCTCCTGATAAAAAGACTCAGAATGGTATATATGACACTTTTGTAATAAGTAATGGAAAGATAGCACTTGAAACAACATTTAATTGATGCTTCACACTGTGATTTCTCTGATCGCAAACATGGTTTGAGAAGGTCCTAGTCCCTTCTGTTTGCAGCTGCTTTCCTCTCATAAATCACTGTCTCCTTTGTTGTGCCAATGCAACTGTTTATACAGGGTTTTTTCTCTGAGAAGTATGGCTCATATTAACTAGAGCTCATACCCTCTTCCTGGTTTTAATCCTAAATCCTTTTTCACTGATCTGGTTGACAGCATACCCCCACAACAAATTAAATCCCATCATGAAGGATTACGTTGCTTACTCCTGTCCAGCCTAACTAAACCTACTGCTAATCAAATGAACTTATTGGTTTGTCTCTACTTTTGCACTTGTGAAGACCAAATAACTGATTCTGGGAGACAGACCAGCAAGAGAAAATAACACTCTAAACCACCAGCTCAAAACATATCCTTCCATGTTGGTTTGGGATCCCTGGCTGTCTCACAATGGGGCCAGTGTATGTGTAAGTGCTTGATCAGCTCAGCTACAATATGAAGCAGCTCCTGTAAGGAGCAGTAGTGTGGCACATGGGTTGGAACTCTCTTGAGATGAATAATTCAGCTGCTGCAGGAAAACAGTACTATAGGATACAGCTTTGGCATAAACTCCAAATGGGGTACTGCCATGGGAATCACAAGCTATTCATGCATTTCTGTTGAGTGAAGGTGCTTATTTTATGTGCCGTGGGTGAAAGCTCCTGATTCAAGATTCAGGAAAGTCTTCTTCATTAGATCTTCATTTATGTCCTTTTTTTCAGGGGATATTTTTCTTTTGCCTTTCACCACGTCAAAAGCTGTACTAACAGCAATCGGTATTATATTGCTTCCCAAGAGCCTGATTTTGCTACCATAATTTACACAAATAATTTCCACTTGTTTAACAAGTCCCAGCGGGAATATCTTCTTAGGAACTGCATGGGCAGATAAGCAGCACATTCAGGGCTTAAGTTCTAAACTTAATGTAAAACTACCTGTTTCTGGGCACTTCTTGTAAGGTCATGGTGAACATTTTCCTGTTATATATTAGTTGCTACAAATCTCTGACTGACTTTACTTTTGTAATGCAGTTCAATAGTAAATACTTTTGTGTTAAAAATAACTTACGGTACAAGTTTGCCAAGTTTTTTTTGGTTTTGTTTTTTTTTTTTTTCTTTACTTTCTTTTCCACAGTGTAAAGAGGAAAAAGGAAATGGTTTATAAAAATACAGTTAATAACGTTCATATGGTTGACTGTCATATAAGATAGATGCTATACCTATTCCAAGAGAATGGAAGAGATAGAAAGAGATGTAATTATTCAGATAATCATAAACTATGGATATTTTAAAGAAGCAGGGATAGTTGGAATTTGAGTAGTTTTATTTTCATTGTTTTTATCCTTAAAGTCTTTTAGTTCCTTGAATTAGCACTACGGAGATAATTGACTAGTCCTGCCATGATACTGCCAAGAGTGCTAATGCTTTATTTAATAAACTAAAGATATTTGTTTTGAGTTTTACTGTTTTAGAATGCACATAACCAAGCAGAATCTTGTTCCAAAGTTTGCTGCATGAATTCAAATGTCCTTGCAAGGTAAAGGACTGTTAATTTAGAATTCCCATATTTCCACCAATTAAAAGTGTGCTCAGTTTGTCTTCCTGCACATTTGATCAGCTGTGTCCTGTCTCCCAGGCCTTGCTAAAAATTCCAGACAAGCAACATTAATAATATACATATGCATTTACAAACAATACATACATCAATTAGTTTTCCTTATTTTTATTAGCGTGTTGATGGGTATGAAGTAGACAATCCTTCATGTCCTTTTCCAGCTCCTCTTATTACTATGCCAGCATTCATAAATAAGCAGAGCTTTGTTTTTCAGTGGTCTGCCTGCTGTTAACTCTCTCATTCCTTCTGAGCAATGTTTGGCATGAACTGTGGAAGGTCTAAGGTATTTTTGCTAAAAACTCTATGTAATTTTTGTGCCTATGAATGGTTAATCAATTAAGGCAAAACAGAGTCTAGTTCTGAAAAGAAATCAGGTTGTGCTTTTCGTGCTTCTCAGGACCAGTGTCATTTTAAAAATACCAGAGATCTCTTAACTGTGTTTGCTAATTACCTCTCTCTTCCTTCACAACGGTGTTTAACCAGAGAAAGTTTCTAATGAGCCTATTATTTCTGCATAAAAACAAATATAGAAAGTGACTTCTCTTCTATCTTGTAGAAAATACACTCTTAATACAGAGGCGTGATTCAAATTGGTCTCGATTTTTGCATGTACAAAGAGCTGACTTATTACAGTGAAGCACAAATTATTATCTCCAACATTTGATTTTGCTCTACTCCAGAGCCCCTTTTGTTTGAAAAAAATGTTGCAAAGGAAAGATGATTTTTTCATAAGGAAAATTATTTCATGTCAAACCCCAAAGTGAATAGTTTAAATTTTCCAGTTTTGTAAGTGGGTTCTTTTTACTTCCCAGCTAACCAAATTCTCTGAACATCCCTTATACTTTCTTTATATTTGTATATCAAACAGAGATTTCAGTTTAAACCTCACACAGTGTATTTTTTCTACTCACACTTCAAAAGGTGTTACTTTCATGTATTTTTAGGGTGCACGAATACTTCAATCTCTTAAGAATCCTTTAAGACCTTGCTAATCTAGGTAAACTGACATTTAATCAATTTCTTTATTTACATTCTGACCTTAACTGTAGCTCTTGAAATCACCTTACAGAGAAAAACTAGTGTATATATTTAACTAAAACAAAAGAGTGAATATAAAGCCTCATCAAAGAGATGAGATAACAAATTGATTTATTCCAATAAATAGTAAATGAGTCAAGAGAATTCAGCTATTGTGGAACTGAGTGAGAATAGAAAAGAAGAATGTATAAAATAGCTAAAAATCTAAGGTTTCCTAAAGAAGGTTCACCCACTACCTGAAGGAGGATGAAAATACGTGTTGTATTTTATATATATTTATGACTCAGTATGACTGTACTAGTGTTAAAGGCCTAAAAGCCTCATTATCTATATTTTCTTTTCGCTGCATTTTTTTTAGGAATTTTCAAGTGTAGTGATTCCAGAACAGCTCCATGCTTCCCTAGACATGATCTTTGTTGTGAAAATTGTGCATATAGGAGGCTAACGTATCAGAACTACTGTCATATTCCCATGTTTCTTTTTTTTGGTGAATAAACAATTTCAAAGTTGGACAAATGCAGATGTTTCTGCTAACTTTTGGTTGAGTCAATTTTTCCAGGACTGGGTACTGATATTCCTAACTAGCTAGTAGAAAAAGTCTTCTATATCTTCTCTGTGGGCTTTTTGTGGGCACCTTGTTTCCATGAGTCATCACATGGTACTTGAAAATTAAGTCTAAACTGATGAAAGACTATAAAACCATAGTCATGCAGTACACTGAAAGGTGATTTTTTTCTTCTTAATGAGTCTTTAGTATATAGCCAGAGCCAAATGCGTTTTTATTAATGTGGTAAAATACATTATACCCTTATTATATCCCTCTTTTTTGTAAATGCCTAACTATTAAATATCCTTTACAATACGCCTCTTTAGTGATGCTCTGTGGAGTGGCTAGGTAGATTATTTCTGACTAGAGTATTGTGTGGTTAATAGCATCAGAAAGGGTTTTATAATAAGTGAGTAGCTTTGGTGAACAAACTGCTGTCATACCCAAGAAGATGCTCAGCAGAAACAGTCAGCATCTGAAATACAGTTAGAGGTATCTGTTGCTCCATGAATTATGGATACACACGCAGTAGTGAAAAAATTTGAAATAAAAAAGAGTCTTATAAAAGGTGGAAGCAAGGACAGGCAGCCTGGGAAGAATACAGGGATGTTGTCCGGGAAGATAGGGTCCAAGTTAGGAAAGCTAAGGTCCGCTTAGCTAAGGCCCACTTGGCTAGGGATGTTAATGACAACAGGAAGGGATCCTACAGGTACATTGCAAATAAAAGACAGACTCGGGACAATGTGGGCCC
>JANRGW010045291.1:0-10231 GCA_024733675.1 Psilopsiagon aymara | reverse complement strand
AGGAGCAGAGGGAAGAAAAAGGGGGAAGTGAGTGAACAAACTGCGTGGCTGATTTATGGCTTAAACCACGACACAGTTAAAGATGGGATCCTGCCTATCAATTTTTCTCGTGTATGTATAATCAGTTGTCTGTGGTTGTTCAGATTCTCTTTATTCTTAGTCTTTTCTCATTAAGGGTTTTGATTGATGATTCCAGATAAGAATTACATTTCTGGTGGTGTTGAGTATTTGTTACAAAAAAGGTAGAAAGTCTCTCAAATGTGATTTAAGAAACATAGATATTAGCCTCCACTCTGAGTGTGTTCTAGGAAAATACGCGAGTTTAACAGATGTGCCAAGGAGGAAATTTGGCAGATGTCGTTATGCCTAATAATACTGAAGATGTGATCCTAAAATTGTTTGTTGAAACAACAAGATAATTGAGTAAATATCAATCACATCATATTTTTTTCCACCTAAGACTAATATGCTCCCCAGATAGTCTGTACTAGACAGGTAAATTTTCATGTTAGGTCTGGAAGGGTTGTATGTGGGTCTTTCCCTAGGGTACTGCTTCCTTCCCAAATGGGCAGCTGATGAGGGCCCTACATGCCCTTGTAAAAAGTCCCTTTCCAGATTTCTTGATTTTATTTCCTACATCGTTTTAGATTTCTTTTCTGTATCTTTTCTATGTCACTATAAGGTGGTAATTATTGTTGCAAACTTTATTAGTGCAGATTTTTTCCCAGCTGTTCTCTTCCTCTCTTCCCCTTCCAGCTAGGCTTTGATACTCAGCAATGAGACCAAAGACAGGTTTTGTGCACAGGGTTTGGAAAACAAAGCTAGTGGTTTAGGACAGATAATGTACCCTCATCAGCCAAACAGACAAGAGCTGTGTCTGCCTGGCTGTCCATCATAGGCCCTTAACGAGACTTTTGGAAAAAAAGCTAAAACAAGGAAATCAGAGCTGTAAATTTCCTTTGGAAAAAAGCTAAAACCAGGAAATCACTTTGCTGAGACACCTGGCAGGTGGCATAGATCATTTCTAGGAAAAACAATAACTGAAGAGCAGACAGCTTTTTCATTGCCAGCTGTTTACGCCAGACCATGCTTCATGCTGCAGCTTTATAGAGGTAAATATGTGATCCCATTTCAGAGGAAATGGGAGACCTCAGCATTACAGTGAAGTTGGGAGCAGACCAGGCCAAGCAGCTGATCTCAGATGAGTGGCAACACAGCAGGCTTCTTGGGCAGACTCAGAGTTCAAAGCACAGACTCTTGCTTTTTTGTCAGGTTTTTGTTAGAAGTGGTTTTCTGTGCTTGGCTGCCCAAATTCAAGGCAGAAGCAGAGCTGGCCTTTACTGTTATTGCCATGGAAAGGAGAAACAGGGATTTTAGTCGAAGTTTTAAATTGCCTGTGCTTGTCTGAGGACATTCTACTGCTGAGCCCCTGAACTGAGATGTAGTGCTTGAGATTGAGACAAGCATTTGTACCAGCAAGAAATGAAGGAAATTAATTTGCTTGGTCCTCATGAGATATAATTGTGAATATTCAGATGGAAAAGAACAATGGAAAAATGAGCTTGAATTTACTGAAAAAAAACCAAACAACCCAAACCTGAACCCAAATGTACACAAGAAATCTGGAGAGGGACATTTTACAAAGGAATGTAGTGACAGGACAAGGGGAATGGCTTTGAACTGACAGAGGGGAGACTGGGATGAGATCTTAGGAAGAAGTTCTTCACTATGATGGTGGTGAGGCCCTGGGCACAGGTTGTCCAGAGAAGCTGTGGCTGCCCCATCCCTGGCAGTGTTCAAGGCCAGGTTGGACGTGGCTTGGAGCAACCTGGTCTGGTGGAAGGTGTCCCTGCCCATGGCAGGGGAGTTGGAACTGGATGAGATTTGAGGTCTCTTCCAACACAAACCATTCTGTGATTCTATGATTCAATTTATGTGTTCATGACAAGATTCATTAGACAGTTTGGAAGATTCTTAGGGGAAATAGTAGAAAATAAACTCATTAAAACTTTAATTAGGGCTGGACAAATCACTGTAATATATCACAAGGCACACCACCTGAATTGTCTAGGAAGTGCCCAGATGACCTACTAGATACCTGATTTAGATCTTTATTTGAGAGGAGGGGGGTCCAAAGGCACTAATGGAGTGCTTCTTTATCACTGTAGCATCTGCACTGCAGTCCAAAAGCTGCCTTGTAGCAGGACAGAAAATATTCCTTCTGTATGTAGGGTGCAGTCCATGGTAGGAAATGATCTATATGCTTAGGCCAGGGAGTGATCCTGATACATAATCTACAGAAAACTAGACAGCAGGGAGGAGGAGATGTGCCTGTGGGGAATGTGCAGGGCCACAGCATTAGCAGTGGGGCTGTCTTAGCAGATATTTTAGTTATTCAGTAAACCCAGAGAGAATCATGATTCAGGAATATTGAAGGCAACTCCCTCTGGCTTGTGGCTGAAAAAGGAAACATTACAAATCAGATGGTAAAAAGTGAAGAAAATAGGAAGAAAAAGTAAAGAAAAAGGAAGAAGGGAAAGAAAAAGAAAGAATAAGATAAAGCTGAAGAAAAAAGAAAAAAATGAAAATCAGTAAATGCTCATGGAAACCCACAAGGCTGGAGATCATACGTATTGCTTGCTTGCTCTGTGATTGCCATTCAGCCTCCAGGGCAAAATGCTACAGTTAGATTCATTCATCAGGTTTAGTAAAATCTTATTAAAGACATTTACTTTCACTTCTGAGGCATTCCACTGCCCAAAATTCAATAGATATCTCAAGCTGAATAGTAGATCTAGGTGTCATTTCGCCAAATGTGAATTATTTGTACCTTCTTAGGTCCCTCCCTGAAACGGAGAGGAAAGGAGGATTACTTAAGCATGAGGCAGAAGAGTTCAAGCCTGGTTTTGCAATGCCTGTCCCTGTGAAGTTACTTGGAAAAATAAAGGCTGCATTCTTCCTGCCTGCAGAGCACATCAGGAAGTGAAAGCCAAGGAGTTTTTTTCTTACTGAAGAAAATCAGACTGAGTTCTGTGCCGGAGATGTGGTGAAATGGGGAGGTGCTTGCCAGAGCTCCCCATTTTCCACGTGGCCATGACTCTAGCACAGATTAGGAAAATATCCAGCTGGGAGTAATCCAGGGTTTAGGCTATCACTTCAGAGCAGATGGGGTCAGCTATTTGTCCTCCTCACAACTCTTCTATGTGTGGAGCAGCCTTTCCTGTTCCTGTATGCCCACTGCGCATTTTTGTGGATTTCTGTCTCTGTAACATTCCTCCCAGTGGAAAAATCCCTCAGGATTATTGCATGATGGCCAAGTGCCCTTTGCCTTTGTGCTACCTGCAACAATCATACCGCTGTGTTTCCCTGTACAAGGGAAGAGGGCACTCAGGATTAGCAGCTGCATGGCTGTGAACAGAAAAGGCTGTCTGTCTGTCTGTCTGTCTCCCTCTGTCTCATAGGTTCAGGCTGTGGAATTACCAAGCACAGGCTTAAAAGGCTGTTGATGGCTTTGGGACTGTTCTTGTTATGTATTAAAATTTAATAGCAATATGTATCTAAGGCCAAGTTGGACGTTGCTTGGAGCAACCCGGTCATGTGGAAGGTGGCCCCCCTGTGGCAGGAGGTTGGAACTGGATGAGCTTTAGGGTCCCTTCCAGCCCAAACCATTCTGTGATTTTGTGAAAAATGCACCGTTCTGTAAATTGAAATATGTTTCTCCCTCGTTCCTTCTTTTTTATTTCAACATCCTAATTAGAGAGTCTAAGATAAAAGTAAGACAATCTGAGCAAGCAAATCTAATGCACGGTTTCCTGTCGCTTTGAGATGCACTGAATTTCAGGCAGAGCAGACAAATTCGTGTGTAGTACAGCTGCTAAAAAGACCATGGAAAGAAAGACAACTCAATGTCTGTGGCTCCCCCACGTATTCCAGGCTACCCTCTGATCCACGGGAAACATTGCATGCCTTCTGGCTCTGCTCTGTGCCTTCCTTACCCTCTTGTAAGGATAGATATTAAAGAGGATTAATTGAAAAAGCTTTTGGTGTCTTCTCACAGCACACCACCAACCTAAGCTAAGATTTGTCAAGAGGTCAGCCTAGTCAGTGGTGCAGCAAAGATTAGTCAGGCTTTAAAATAAAACTCTTTGGAAAAAAAGTTCACTAAAAATAAACTGTCATGCCTTTAGCCATGAATAGGTACAAGAACTACAAATAGATGCCAGGGCTTAGAACAGCATGGGATCACAGTGCGAGAAGGGATAAGCACCTGTTTTGTTGTAAGATGTGTAAAATATGAATTCTAGTGCTAGATGGGGTGTGGTGGTGCCCTGTGTTTTTGAAGGGAACAGAAATTCTGTGTTAGTTTTGATGGTTAAATGGCATTATGTTATTAAGCAAGCATACATACAGACATGTCAGCGGGAATCTTCCCACTAATGAACATCACTAAAATCCTTGGTGTCTAAAAACGCCTTGGTATTTGGAAAATCGATTTAGCCTGTCAAACCTGGTTCACAGAGAGCAGCACGACTCCTCTGCCCAGCACAAACTGTAAACACGTTCACTCGCTGAGACAGACTGATAATTACTGAGAGATTAAATGCAGTCAAGCAACCACATCTTCATTCTTCAGTGAAGAATGTCTTCACTGTGAAATTCTTCCCAGTGAGGGTGGTGAGGTGCTGGCACAGGTTGTTTAGAGAAGCTGTGGCTGCCCCATCCCTGGCAGTGTTCAAGGCCACGTTGGATGGGGCTTAGAGCAACCTGGTCTAGTGGGAGGTGTCCCTGCTCATGGCAGGGGTTAGAACTGGATGGGCTTTAAGGTCTCTTCCAACACAAACCATTCTGTGATTCTTTGATTCTACTGTCAGGAAGACAGCTTTGGCAACGAGCCTCATTTTGCTGTATTATGGTGTTTATGTGTCTGGCACTTTAGGCTAAATACAGTGACAGTCTGTCCTCTACACCTCAGTGCAAAATGTTCTCAAAATCACAGACTGTCTTTCAGACATAGAAAAATGACAAGTGAAGAATTTTGAAAGCTGGAATCAGTCATGCTGCAGTGTTCACCTAAGGAAGTATTGTCATTAGGGCAGGAATAGCCGTGCTGTCTATCTTATTTTTCCACATTTGTTTTCTTTCTTTTATTTATTCTTCTACATTGTATTACTGGCTCCATTTTGACTAGAGTCTTGAGTTGAAACCTGATGATCCTCATTGGGAATAAGGGTGACAGCTCAATACAAGCTTGCTATAGATTTAAGTGGCATAGTCTGCTTTTCTAATAACTCATTTAATTGTTATTATTATGCTTAGCCTCAAATGGGATATAATTTACTAGGCTATCTTAGCTTCCTCTTTGTTTTACCTCTCTAAAGACACCATTTGGGAAGTGTAATTAGAAGAAAATAAGAGTTTAGGACATTGTCTTGATTAAAGCACCCTGCTTTGTGATGAAATTTGTCATAGAATCTGGCAATAAAAGCACAACGGTGTATTAAGTCAGCAGTGAAGCATGAGAGGAAAATGTTTAGATGATTACCTGTTGGCAGTTAAGTAAACTAATTGAGCAAACAGCAAAATGTTGGTCAGTTTAGGTTTATGCAGTTGTAACTTTCTTTCTAGTTATTATCGTAACACAGTTCCTGGGAACCATTTCTGATTTGCATCGAAGTCACTGGGATCTAGCATTCTGGAACAGGAAACACAGGATGGGTTGTTATGAAATAAAGTTACTAAGAAGTGCAGTAAGATTTGCAGTAGCTTCTCTGTGTAGTGCTGAGAACGCTGCTTGGGAAGACTACCTGGGGTAGCTTATATCTACACAGGCAGTTTTACAAAATAAGGGTGTATTGACATCGCACACTAGCTTACCTTGCATGACCTTCCCATGTTGATGATCTTTGAGATATGAGGAATGTGAGTCCTAATTTTAACTTTGTAAAATAAATGCTGCCTAGAAGTGATGTTAATGTCAAGTGAGTAGGTTGAGCCAGAAGAAGGTCATGAAACAAGGGACATTTTTAAGAAACATCAGAAATTCTCAACAGCACATGATGATGTCTTAGCATTTTCCATACAGGCCTTTACGATCTGTTTTATTTCCCAAAGTAAAAGGTGGATAGCATAAAAAGATTTCAATGCAAGTTTGTAGGGCTTGTATCTGTGATTCAAGTGAGCAAGATGTGCTACGAACTGATTTGATCTCTGGAAGACTCACGGGAGGAAGGGGAGGGTAAACAACTGAACACACTAGCTTTTAGTTTATACATCTAGAATCATTCAGGGATGCTGTGCAAGGACCTTGAATACAGTAATGGTCAGTTTTTGCTTTCATTGGAAGCCAGTCTGCAGAGAGCTCTGGACTCCGAAACAGGTACCTTGGCTATTACCACCAAGATAAACACTGTGCTGCTGGGCTGTGAGGCTTTCTTCTGGGTCTCTGTTCTGAGGCAGTTATTTGTGTGATTTTCAGGCACAGGAGATTGGCTGTGAGATTAAAGTGGCAGAAGCCTTGAGGCATGCTTTCCCCTCTGCTGGCCTCCTCTGCCTGGGAGCAACTTCCCCTGCACCTCTTCAATCAGATTTCCTTATTGAAGCTGAAATAAACTGGCAATAAACCCACTGTATTTCTGTAGTGGCCTTCAAACATGTTTCTGCATTTCAACAAGGCTTTTGTAGGCAGCATTACATTTACTCCGCTGGCAAGTGAAGAGAGGCATGGACAAATCTAAGAGAATTATAACTCAAAAAAATGCTAGAGAACAAGTTTGTCATTAACTACCTTATCTTCAGTGTCAATAAAGCTGAGATGGTTTATTCCACTCTAAATTTTCCCTTAGAAGTGCCAAATTGTCCTGATAGTTGCCATTATATTTCATAGCCTGATTCAAATTCACAGTAGAAGAAAAACACTGATGAAAGAACTGGAGTGTGTATCGTTGTCTTTCAGCAGCTGTCTTGTCTCCTGAAAAGCATTTGTTGATGGCTGCAATGAACTGTCTAGAATTAAGCCTTTGAAATAGTTGCCAGGTATCGTAAAATTCCTGCCTAAGTTTCTGGTCCTGGATCATTCTGTCAGGTCTGCTGCACGTCATCTTTCTGGCTGGTTGACTCTTTTTCCCAGCGCTCATCAGTTCTGGGGTTTTTGGTTGTCTTTTTTTTTTTTCTTGGCCTGATTTTTAAATGCTAAGCCTATGGGCAAAGCTTCCAGTAACCTTCAAGGAAAAAGGATATGATCAGGAATGTGTTTTTCTATAGCCATTGTAGTTTTGTCCTTAAAGTATGTCTGTGTAGGACATGGAACTTAGCTTTTTCTTGGAGTGATTGTTTTCATGTTTCTTTAAAACTGACAACTATGCCTATTTCTTATAATTTCTTTTTTGGTCAGATTCTCATGAACTTTGTTTTTTTTCAGTGACAAAGAAGTAAACAGATGCAGAGATCCTGATTGGTTTTCAAACCCAGACTGGGAAGTCTAGAAAGAAGGAACATATCAGCAAAAAGCTGTGATGAAAAAATGTTTCTAAAGGCAAATGTTTTGAATAACCTGCACATTGCATGAGTAAAACTCAATAGGATCCTCTCAGCACATCTGGCCTGGGAGTAAACCACGCGGGCACCTCTTGTTCGCTGAAACAAGAGGACTGTCTCATGCCAATAATAGCGCATGCTTAAAGACCAAATCTCTTCTTTTGCTTGGCATTAATCTATACACTCCCCAAAAGTCAGAGGGTGTTCTGCTTAAGGAAGCAAATAGGTATGCATTTGACAGTGTTGTATGGAACCTTTTTTTCCCCAAGACATTACACATTTATGCTCAGTATCCCCAGAAGGAACTTGCATGGCCAATTATTTCCTTGCTCTAGCAACAAAAGTTTGGAGATGGGAGTATTCTTTGGTGGCACTGTAGATCCTAGTTGGTGACGGAAAGGTTTGAAGCTCCCCTGTACAGTCTATCAATACAGAATGTTTATATTGTTATTATTGCTACTTGAAAGCTTTGTAACTGAGCTAGAGAAAACTGAGCTGGGAGTGAGTCTTTGGAAGAGGTTTTGCAGAGGGGAAGAATGGATTAGTAGGGGTGAGATTGTAGGGAACCACTTCCATATTAAACCGAAACAGAATCACTGCTCTTAATTTCACTAGTCTGACTTTTTGGACAGAGCTTTGTGTGATGAAGCCAGTAACATGTGAAGGGGACGAAGAAATTGTGTTTTTTCCACATTCGTATTCCTCGTTGTGTGTAAGGGAGTGTTAAGACACAGATATATACACTGAATGCAGTTGTAAGGTGAGTGCAAGAAATGAGGTGAAGGCTTCTCTGTCCTGTGTGCACTCAGCTTTAGGTGTCATGTTTTTCATTGCAAATGCTAAGATATTACATTTGCTATCCCATATAGCTTTCTGCAAAAGAACCCAATTGCTGTGTGTAACAAAATGCCCAGTGGGGCACAGCCAAATCTCTGAGCAGTTTTCCCCCCATCACTGTCACCCTTTAATGTCCAGAGGGAGGATGACATGCTCTCCAGATGTGCTTGCAGCCAGGTTGTTTTTATTTTCCAAGCAAGGTATAAACCAACATATATTGCCTGCTACATTGTTTTGCTTGAGCAAATAAGGAAAGATTATGCATACACCCAGCAATGAGTGAATGAGATTTGTATCTACAAAAATAAGAATGGGATAGCTCCTTCCTACTCAGATAATCTTCTTTCCCGGCATACAGCTCAATTTTTTTTCAGAGAGCAAGGAGTCCACATCCTCTTCTGTAAGGTAGCCCTGAGGTTTCAGTACTTCCTCTGAAAATCACAAAAAGAAATAGGTATCCTCCATTAACTTTAGTATGGTTTGGTTCAGGTTCAAAAGCGTGGAATCTTAGAAGAGAGATCAAGGTTCTGTCTTAAATTGTTTCATCTTCAGCAAGTCACTCATGTTAGAGCCTTTTGGCTCTAGATGATTGTGCAGCTCTGGAGAACTGCACCCAAGGGAAATGTGCTCTGCTGACACACGTAGGAGTGGTGGTGTGCTGCCTTCTGCACCTGATCATCTTGGTTGGTTGGCATGGAATACTGGGGGCCTTCACTCAAGTCCATTTCTGCTTCCTTTGAAGAAGTTACTGCTTGCAAAGAACTCACCTTGTGTAACTTGAGCTTTGGATTTTTCACTGAAGTTGTCACGCAGCTGACAGAAGAGAAAACCACTGACTGGGTCATGGCAGCATCATGATATGCCTTAGAGGGCAGGAGTTTAATACCAGCCCAGGATGGCATAATCTGAATCTATTCAGAGTCATCACAGACTGTTTTGCATTGGAAGGGACCTTAAAGCTCATCCAGTTCCAACCCTCTGCCATGGGCAGGGACACCTTCCACCAGACCAGGTTGCTCCAAGCCCCGTCCAACCTGGCCTTGAACACTGCCAGGGATGGGGCAGCCACAGCTTCTCTGGGCAACCTGTGCCAGCGCCTCACCACCATCACAGGGAAGAACTTCTTCCTAAAATCTCATCTCAGTCTCCCCTTTGTCAGGTTAAAGCCTTTCTCCCTTGTCCTGTCACTACAGGCCCTTGTCAAAAGCACCTCTACAGATTCTTTGTTGTCCACTTTAGGCACTGGAAGCTGCTCTAAGGTATCCCCTTAAAGAGCCTTCTCTTCTCCAGGCTGAACAAGCCCAGCTCTCTCAGCCTGTCTCCATAGCAGAGATTCTTCAGCCCTTGGAGCATCTTTGTGGCCTCCTCTGGCCTTTCTCCAACAGCTCTGCGTCCCTCTTATTTTGAATGCTAATAGTAATCCTGAACAATAGTGACAGTAACTCTTAAGGCTGCTAACTTTATTTTTAATTGCTTGTGTATTTTGCTTTTGAGGAGAAAGAGATTTTCCTAGATTGGATGTGCCACCATACAGATGGTTCCACATTAGACATACTATGTATTTCTTATATATAAAAAACATATACATTTTATGTATATAGAATCATAGTATCATAGAATAGTTAGGGTTGTAAAGGACCTTAACACCATCTAGTTCCAGCCCCCCTGCCATGGGCAGGGACACCTCCCACTAAACCATATCATCCAAGGCTATGTCCAACCCAACGTGGAACACTGCCAGGGATGGAGCATTCATAACTTCCCTGGGCAACCCATTCCAGTGTCTCACCACCCTTACAATAAAGAATTTCTTCCTCATATCCAATCTAAACTTCCCCTGTTTAAGTTTGAACCCGTTACC
>JANRGW010045289.1:32553-83501 GCA_024733675.1 Psilopsiagon aymara | reverse complement strand
TGGGGGCAGCGTTGTCTGCGCTCCCGCCGGGAGCCATGTCGTGCCCCTGCGGGAAGACCGCTCCCCGGAGCCGGTCTGGAGAAAATTAGGGGGGGAAGGAGTACGGTGCCGGGTGAGGGGCGCTGCCTCGCCGAGGGTTTCCTTCGTCTACAGCCAAAGTAACCGCCTGTGTGCCTGTGTCCGCATTCCCCCGCCGTCTTGGCGGTGAGCTTCAGGGTGTTTTCTGATCTCTGTCGGTCAGGCTCCGCGGTCATTGCGTCAGGGCCGTACTTCTCGGCCGGTTCCCGTAAGGAGGCTTGGACGTCTGTAACAACTTCTGTCTCTGAAAATACTGGTTAAGTGATGCTCGATGCGATGTGCCTTTTCGGGCAAGCGAGCCCTGCTTCGGGTCTGAAATGGAGGCAGCAGATTTCAGAGCTGAGTGTGTAATGAGAGCAGTTGCTCAGAGGCTAATTAGGTACGTTTCAGAAGGGAAACGCTGAGGTGTTAGTAGAGAATCCGTCTTGCAAAACAGTTGTTCGGTTCCTGATATCTCTGTGACCTCCAGGTTGTTTTGTTCTAGATCTGCTCTAAAAATGAATTTTGGGGGTCACGAGCTTATAAGATTAAGGGTAGAGCTGGGTTTGTGGCTTGCTGTAATCTTTCTGTGGGCACAGGCAGAAATTGCTTGTGGGTGCCATTGTTTGGTTTGGGGTTTTTTTTCTTCCCTTCCCTAGTATTGGTTGCTGGTACTTTAGGAGACAGTAATCGCTATGGGCTGGCCAGAGTTGGGGTTCAGTTGGATCCTGTGCTGGGTTCAGCTCCATGCTTTACAACCTGGAGAGCCTGTTTGGAATCCCGTCTCCTCCCAGGCACGCCACTGAGGGCAGTTTGCGATCATTCCTGCCCGTAAGACTTCCTGTTGGCAGCCTCAGGGCGTCACGAGTGCTGCCTTTCCATGGGTCTCTGATCAGCAGTACGGCACTTCCCTTTAGCAGACTGGATCTGCTTAGTGGGACGTGCTGATGGGCACTGGCAGTCAGACTTTCCAGCCAAGGGCACTGATTGATGGGGAGAGGTCTTTACTACTGGATTGTGCAGGTCTCCAGCTGAGTTACAGCTGTCCTTCCTGCCCCATGCTCTTCCTCTGGCTTTCACTTTTGCTTTCCTAAACATTTGTATTCCTCGCAAGAAGTGGGGATATGGAAATGATCAAGGAAAACTGTTTGGATGCCAGTGTAGATTTTGAGAAGAAAAGGAGGTTATAGTGACTCATGTTTCGTGGTAGACACTGCCAAGTTTCTAAAGCCATTAGGGTGCCTGCTCTTGTTTGTACTGTGAATAGTGTTGCACAGAAGTCATGGACAAATTCTTCCTGCAGTTACTGGAGATCCCTGGCAGTGGCAGTTGTTATTTCAAACTAAATACTGTTTTTTTTGTGGATCTTGCATTACCTAATGAGGGGTATTTGTGTTACAACTGCCTGTGCAGAAATTGAAAATACCATATGCGAAAGTTATGAGCTCACTGTATGCGGTTACAGTGGTGGCAGTTGTTCTGGCTATTTAGTTGGGAAAACCAAAACCAGTGACTAGTGAGGTTAAGATGAGGATCTAGCCCAGCAGCTCCTTGATAGCTTGGTAGCAAGCTGAGGAAGGTGATTATTCCCCTCTGCTGTTCTTCATGAAACCCCACCTGGAGTACTCTATTCAGCTTTGGGATCCCCAGCATCAGAAGGACATGGAGCTGTTAGAGCAAGTTCAGAGCAGGGCACGAAGATGACTGGAGTGCTGATGCATGTCTGCCCTGAAGACTGGCTGAAGGGGCTGGGGTTGTTCAGCCTGGAGAAGGCTATGGGGAGACTTTGCAGGCAGCCTTTAGTTAAAGGGGGCCTACAAGAAGTGCGGAGAGGGACTTTTTAAAAGGGCATGTAATGACAGGACTGACAGAGGGCAGATTCTTCACTGAGGGTGGTGAGGCACTGGCACAGGTTGCCCGGAGAAGCTGTGGCTGCCCTGTTCCTGGCAGTGCTTGAGGCCCAGTTGGATGGGGCTTTGAGCAACCTGGTCTAGTGGGAGATGGCCCTGCCTACGCTTGGAACTAGATGATCTTTAAAGTCCCTTCCAGCCCAAACTTCTATGATTCTATGACAAACACCTGGGTTTGTGAGCCCTCAGCTGGGGAGGAGAGGTGGCTAGGAAGGTTATAGGGTGGCAAAATAAGCTGTTGGAATGTCATCTGGTATGGTCTGAGAGCTAATGTTTGTTTAGCTTTGCTAATAATACTTTTCTACAGAAAGCACCATGATCCTCTTTGTACACTAGAGGAAAGTTGAGGTTTCCCATTTGTCACAAATTTAATCATGTGCAGAGTGGAACTGGTCTGTGGAGGGGAACTAAAGCTGGCCGAATTGTAAATGTGCTGGGGTTTGTGGCGTGGAAGTTGGTCACTGGGGTGAGGGACCCAGCAGACCCTGTGCTGTGCTGTATGCTTGTGCTTGTGTCTGAGATCTGCAAACTGCTGCTCTTGTGCTCTTCATCACCCTGCAACAAGGTGACTTCTTTGGGAGCACGCAGTCCTTGGCCTGCCCTCTTTTTATGCCTGCAGGAGACAGAACTTTAAACTAGTTTTACACTTGTATGTTTAACTTATGAAGCTTCCAGGCTTCAAGTATGCTTGGTTTAGTTGTGACAATTAGTGAAAAATGTCAGTGGTGATTAAGTATTACAACATAACTGGCCACGAACTCACAGTTTAGATATCTGTCACATCTGAGGCATGCTTTTTTTAAGTTTTAGTTGTAGTTTGACATGATACTGAAGCTGTTAGGCACTCTGCTGAACAAGGAGAAAAGTTGTTGATGAGCTTAGTGTAATATGAAGAGATGTCTATTGTCTTACTGCAGTATTACATTAGGCATGAGTGTGTGTAGTTCTTTTTTTCTTTCAATCGAGTTAATATCTGCACTTAGAGAATCATTAGTAGAAGGATTTAGACAGTGGTCTCTTCTGGAGGGAGTGCTAAATTGCTGCATGAATAAGGACCTCTTGTTTGGATGGGAAAATGAATCCCCTAACTGAAAGCTTTTAATAGAACTGCCTCATTAACTGTTCTCAGTGCTTTCTATAACTTCAAATCTATATCAAATTTTGTTGTCTACTGTTTAGACTGTTTCTGTCTTCCCTCACCCTAGTCCCCCATCCCCCTTCGCCATTAAAATGTTCCCATATGTTGATGTGAAATGTTTTATTATGGTTTTGAGAAGTTCAGCTGACCTCAGTGAGACTGCGTAAAAGAGCACTATAAAATTGTGATTTCCTGAAGCCTCAGATACCTGGCTCTAGCAGAACTGGATGTTGGTTCGGCACCTTAGAGGATCATGTGAAGTGGGTTGCTTGTCTTTTTGGCATCCCCTCTCCACCCCCTCTCCCCCCTTGACTTTTTTTTGTTGGATTACTTCCTGGTAAGTTGTCACAGGGCTTTCCCAGTATCACATGAGAGCCAGCCTGAAGCTGTGTGTGTTTTGTAGCTTGCCACTGACTGAATTTTGCTGGTTTATGGTCTCCTGCTACAATTTATGTATTGCACATGGGCATGGGAAGCCAGTTCTCTTTACTGGTTTCTTCCTGGATGTCATGGTTTAACCCCAGGAAGCTAAGCACCACATAGCTGCTCACTCATCATTCCATCCGTTCCCCCCCCTGCCCCGTGGGATGGGTTAGAGAGTCATAAAAGTGAGAAAACTCATGGATTGAGATAAAGACAGTTTAATGGGACAGAAAAGAAAGAAAATAATAATGATAATAAAAGAATTAGAATATACAAAACGAGAGACGAGCAGTGCAGCTGCTAACCACTTGCCAACTGATGCCCTGCCAATTCCCAAGCAGCACCCTCTGGCTAGTTGTTTCCCCAGTTTATATACTGCGCATGATATTCTATAGTATAGAATATCCCTTTGGCCAGTTCAGGTTTGCTGTGCTTCCTCACAGCTTCTTGTGCCCTTCCAGCCTTCTCGCTGGCAGGGCATGTGATGCTGAAAATCCTTTACTTAGTGTAAACACTACTTAACAATTAAAAACATCAGTGTGAGATCAACACTATTCTCATACTGAATTCAAAACACAGCACTGTACCAGCTTCTAGGAAGAAAATTAACTGTATCTGAGTTGAAACCAGTACACTGGAGTATCAGAACTGATGAAAATGTTTAGATACTTTGGATAACAGAGTGATAGCTTCTGAAGTTGTATAAGAATAATGGTCCACATGGGAGGAGGAGTAGGAGGAGGGTGATCAGATTTTTTCTCTCAACCCTCATCCTCACTGTATCATGGCTTCCTAAAGTCTGTCCTTGCAATACATCATGTGAAATGGTTTTCTCTGTATAGGCTTTCTCATCACTGAGATCTATGACAACACTGAGTATAGTAAACAAAGCCTGCTAAGCAAAGGTTGTTATTGATAATAGATTAAATGGGTAGTCTTAATGGAATTTATCTGCAGCACCAGGGATCTGTAGTGCTAAGACCTGCAGGTCACAGATCACTTGTTCATCACTGTCTGCTTTTTACTTCTTTCTGAAGTCGTAATGCTCAGGAAGTATCTCTGAGGGCTAACCCTGTTGTTTGTTTGCTTCCCCCTTTTTGTTTCGGCCTTCCTGCTACCCAGTGACTGCATCAAAATGTCTCTCTATCCTTCCCTGGAAGATCTAAAGGTGGACAAAGTTATTCAGGTATGATGGACTTTCATAAGATGAGCTTTGATGACTGTGATATAATTGATGATATTTAATCTGGGGAAGGGGAGATTTATTGTAGGTGAGAGGTTTTTTACCATCACACTCTAAAAGGGAAAAGACAAACTGTTTAATTTATAGCTTGATATAATATGATTAATGCTTACTTTACTACTGTTTGGTGTATTTATTTATCATCCTCTGCTTTTAATGTGTTGATATGTTTGTGTGGGTTTGTTTTTTTTTTTTTTAAAGTATGCACACTTGGTCTTAAGTAGACATAGTTTCTTCTTGCACTTCAGCTCTGATGTGATGAATTTGTGTTGATGGAATTAATAAGCCTACTGTGTCTTACTCTTTGTGTCCAGACCTGTGGCAGAAAGTCTTCATGGTCAGTTGGGCACAAAAAAAAGAGCAATGACTCTTTTGACATTATCAGAAATCAGACTCGTCCTCTGGCTATTGCATGGTAGTGACCAGTTCTTGCAATACTTCCAGGATTATAGTGTCTGTATGAAGCACTTTATGTATAAGAATATTGGTGGCTTTATTAGGGTGAGAATGGGAGCATCTGTGAAACAGAATAATGAAAAGCATCTTAATCAATAAAAGCTCCATAAGAAATTCCACATGAATGTATTTTATGAGGAGTTTGCCTTCCTCAACATTGTACCTAACTTCCATTTTTCTTTCCTGAATTTAAACTGGATTCCCTCTCAGTTTAAACGACAGTGGGGAGTTATACTGGATTTTGAGGTGGCTGCTATTTCTGTCCTTGTTCTTCTCACTGGGAAGCAATCAAGCAGGCTGCATGCATAGAAGAGCTTACTAACTCTCCTGTGCTGTCCCAGAGTGGATAGCCTCAGTCTGACCTGTGTTTGTATGTGTGGGGTGGGACTTTTGAAGTTGTGCTATGTTGGGATTTCTCCTTGTTGTATCTGCGCACACCTTTCTTCTTATCTTACAAAAGTCCTTTAACTACAGTCAGGTAATGCTGAAGTAGAGGTGGTGGTGGTGGGGAAAGTAACCTGGAGCCATGAATGTGCTCCTTCAGCCTTTTACTGGCCAACTGCTAGAGTTTGTAGATTGCAGTTTAAAATTGTGGTAAATGTAATAATTAAGCCATTACAGTTTCACTGATATTTTTCCTGGTGTTATACAGTAAATTGGGTTGGATGGGACCCTTAAAGGTTATCTAGTCCAACCCCCCTGCAATGGGCAGGGTCATCTTGAACTAGATCAGGTTGCCCAGAAACCACATCCAGCCTGGCCTTAAGTGTTTCCAGGGGCACCGTTCTGGACAATCTGTTCCAGTGTTTCACCACTCAAAAGTTTCCTTTCTTGTATCCCATCTGAATCTACTCTTTTGTAGTTTAAGACCATTATCCTTTGTCCTATCGCATTAGACCCTGCTAAAAAGCTTGTCCCCATCTTTCTTATAAGCCCCTTTTAGGTGCTGGAAGGCTGCTCTAAGGTCTCCCCAGTGCCTTCTTCAGGCTGAGCAGTCCCAACTCTCTCAGCCTGTCCTCATAGGAGAGGTGCTGTAACCCTCTAATAGTCTTTGTGGCCTTATCTGGATACACTTCCTTCTGTGTTCAGTGCCTCAGAGCTGAACAGTACTGCACATGGGGTCTGATGAGAATAGAAGGGGAGAATCACCTACCTTGACTTCTTGGCCACAGCAGGTAGCAAAAGCTAAATTATTTGCCTCTCTCCAAAAATGCTTTGTAAAAATGTCTCTTTTAATGTTTGAGAGCACTCTAGCAGAAAAGGGGGCAGAGTAGAATAGGGTAGTTAGATTTGGAAAGGACCTTAGACAGGGGCACCTCACACTAAACCATGTCACCTAGACTGTCCAGCCTGGCCTTGAACACCACCAGGAATGGAGCATTTACAGTGTCCTTGGTCAACCCATTCCAGTGCCTCACTACCCTCACAGTAAAGAGCTTCCTCCTTATATCCAGTCTAAACTTCTCATGTTTAAGTTTGAGCCCATTACCCCTTTTCCTACCAGTGCAGTTCCTAATGAAGAGTCCCTCCCCAGTGTTCTTGTAGGCCCCTTTCAGGTACTAAAAAGCTAAGTCTGTATCCACAAAAAGTGAGTGAGATTAAAATGAGTGCTGGTTAAAACAGGCAGGCTTGGTACATTAAATATTCTATCTTGTTCTTTTTGTCCAGTGTTTCAGTTGGAGGCTATTCTTCTAAATACATTTGATATTCCTAAATAATGAGTCATTCTTGCGCTGAAACATTTTTCTAAAAACAACTTCCTGGAGAGTACAGGACTATGAAGTCTTCTATTTTTAAGCATGATTTCCTTAAAAACATTAAGTAATTTGACTATTATGTTAGATGATTTATGTGTCCTGTTCAGCATAATGTTTCACTGTGTATTTAGTAATTTTCCTCCCACCTTTGACATTCAACCTCAGGAAAGCTATTAGGATAGCTATTTCCATCACACTTAATGGGCAGTGTTTTTCACTGGTCATGATTACACAAGGCCAAAAAAGTAGTAGCTGAGGTATTGAGAAGGAAGGAAACTGGCTTGCCTTATATGGTCTCTTCTATTTGTGAGTCAGTAAACAATACAGAAATCAAGCGTAGTGTGTTTACCATAGTGGCAACTTCTGTAGAAAAAAAAGTCAGAAGGTCCATTTCTTTCAGAAGGTATTAAAGTAGTAGCATTTGATTGTGTGGAACTTGCAGCCTCTAATGGACTATGGCAGAAGTCATGAATAATGTTTGTATATGGTGAAGTGGTAGAACTGCTGCTATCCAGCTAAAAAAAGTAATTGCAAAAGACTGCCAAAGGTCATACCTTAAGATTTAAAGTTATGAAACTTTATCAGCCAAGTTTGATGTGTCTTTTAAGGCTCTTTAACTTGCTTAATTCAAAAATGGAACAGGTTGACACTAAAGCTTTTCTGTATTATTTAGTAGCCTTGTCTTTGAGAAAGATACCTCAGTTTTACCGAAGTAGTTTCATGGTACTACAGCATATTGTATTGAAGTTCTTTATTTCAAAGAAAGATTTACTTCAGAACTTCAAGATGAATAATAATGAGCATGTATGAGAAAAAAGAAATAACTTAATCTCCTGTCTGCATAAAAAAGATTTCATAGATTTTTCCCCCCCAGGATAATGTGACTTTCTTTGCTTTTAGGCTCAGACTGCCTTTTCTTCAAATCCAGCCAATCCAGCAATCTTGTCTGAAGCTTCTGCTCCTGTTCCTCATGATGGAGGTAAACTCATGTACTCTAGTATCCTATTGTTGCAGATAGTTGCTATGAAATCCCAAAGTTAACAGAACAGTCAAAAATGTCTACAAATACATAGTCCTGTTTACAAAGGGTGAGACCATGCCTCTTGGAAATGCCAGTATCCACCTTTGTAAGGTGCTACAGGAGCCAAAATCAGTGTTTGCTTATAAAAGGGAGTTTTGGCCAACACTAACTCTTCTCACAACTTTTTGAAACCTTTTCAAAGTGAGCCTGCTATAACAAGATTTGCTGTTGGTGCCATTTGAGCTAGTTTTAACTCTTGCCTCAAACACACAATTGTTACTTATCACATGTATATCTGTAAGCTTTATTGGGCAGCATGCTTCTGCCTTTTCTCTTCATATAATTTTAATTAGGAGCAGACAGGCACAAATCTATGTCAGCAGTGAAGGGCCAAGGAAGCTGAAACTTAATCTTTTGTCATGCTCTCAACATTAGCTTCCAGCAGATTTTGGGATCAGATGTCTGGTGGAAAATCCATCAGACCTAAAGCTGAATGACTTGTACCCCTTTCTCCTCCTTTTCTCTCGTGTACTTCCACAAAGGTGGACAAGTATGTTTTACGTCAGAGCTCTGGGTTAGTAAGTTACACTTGGTCTGAAAAGTCTAAAGACTATAACCAGCATGACCAGCAGCAGTGCTGGATTAGCTGCCAGGAATACTGGTGAATAGGATATTAAAGATTGGTAGATATAACTTTGTCTCCCATTACCCTCTGGATGCTGGTGGCTTTAAGGCAGGAGTTTGTATAGCTTGCCAGGGAGCTGCCTGTCATAGTTCCTTTTGAGACTAGATACTTAGCTGGCCTAACTTCACCAGATCTGAGTTCATTTCAGCAACCTTCTGGAGGTTCAGAAGGTAGCTGTATTATTAGACGGGGTGAGGAACCAGAAAGGTTCAGCTTCAGTTCACTTCTTGGCAGTGTTCTTCTTGCTGTCCAGAATTTGAATTCTTCTGGAGTTTCTGTGAGTGCTGGCAAAATGCCATCATTTTGATATCAGCTTTGCATGGATTACTCAGGAGTTGTGTGTGGCTGAAGAGTGATTAGTCGCTCACTATATCCCAAAAAAGGGAGCCTACTCCCTCTATAGGATGTGCCAGATCTGCTGGGAATCCTTCTGTGCTAGCAGAGGCAGGAGAATATTCAACATCAAGAGCTTTTGGATGTGCTCTGCTATTTGGAGGTCACTGTTTCGAGTGAGAATGTGGTACAGCAAGCAAAGATGTGTCCTGTGTTGTGGTCATTGATGAGGAACAAGAGATTGAGTAGCTGCAAAAGTGTTGTGCATCATTAGTTGTGTATAATTTTAGGGGCTTGAAAACAAACAAAAGTAGAAGAAATGTTAATTAAAATCTTATTAACCAATATTGGTGAAACTATAATCTGGAAATGAGATCAGACAAGTCTTTTGAAACAGCATGCAAACATGATCACTGAAAAGTATGAAGGAGTGAAAAAAGTCTCATACTGGAATTCACCTTGCAATGACCTGTGTTCCTTCCCAGAAAAGTTGCTTTCCGTTTCTGGTCAGATGTGGATTCTTAGAGTTTTGTGCGTGTTCCCATAAATGAAACTGAAGCTTTGTGTACTGTGGAGCCTGCTTGCTTCCAGGGCTGTCCCTTGCACCACCTAGCTTCCCCAGCAGCCTTTTCTGTAATCAGCAGTTCTGTGAGAACAAAAGGGGGGCTCTTAAGATTCCTCTGAACTACCTCATGCTAAATGGCACCAGTTAATCAGCTGTGGAATGTTAAGAGCAGTATCAAGCTTATTTCCAGAGTGCTTCCACTCAAGGTCTGACAAGTCTGTTGGTTTAGCATCTTTTCCTTCTGCTCCCTGTACCCCACTCCTCTCTGGTGTAGAGAAATCTCCTGCTGGTATTTTATGCTGTGTGACTTTTCTATACTGGGTTAGACTAACAGTCATAATTGAAATGGGTCTGCCATCTTAATTTTGAAATTAAATGTTATTTCAAGTCTTGTGCTGTTGTAATTGTACATGTGAAAGTAGTAACCGCTTGTTCTGTTAAACCAGCAGTTGTACTGACTTTTGTTTTGTTCTGTTTTCCTTCTATAGGCTTGTACCCTAGACTGTATCCAGAACTTTCTCAGTATATGGGCCTGAGCCTCAATGAGGAAGAGGTGCAGAGAAACTTTCCAGTGGCAGCAGCTGCTCAGCCACAGGGTGTAGGTACCAGTCAAGCATGTTTTAGAAAGCACAAGTATAAAGACTATATGCATAGTTAGTGTTTTAGAGACCAGGCTATTTGTCTTAAGTAGCATACAGGACTGATAAATGAATTGTTTTAAGTAATAGTGCCAGTTTTAATCTAGCCTCAAAACTAAGCAGTAAATTTCCAGAGGGGGCAAAGAGCTGGTGTTGTGACTAACTTTGTTTTGTTGGTTTTGGTTTTCCTTTTTATTATTATAACTTCATATGAATTGATGTATAACTGTTTTAATGACCTGAAACTAAGTTGTCTGGTTATTTTGTTTTAATCAGCAACTGGTAACACGACCTTCTACTAATTACGTGGTAGCCCCAGTGACTGGAAATGATATTGGAATTCGCAGAGCAGAAATTAAACAAGGCATCCGTGAAGTCATCTTATGTAAAGATCAAGATGGCAAAATTGGACTTCGCCTGAAGTCAGTTGACAATGTAAGTACAGAAGCTTGCTTTTTGCTTATAAAAATGTTACTGCAGGGTTAAATTAGTAGCAAAGTTGGTGTATGGTCACAAAATTGTCTTCTACTTGTAATTTTATTTTTTTTTTACTTCAGAGTATGATACTGTCCTTCAGAGCAGCTGTGATACTTGTTAGCTCTTCAAGACTTCTTGTCTCTAGCTTTGTGGGAACACTGGGCAGTGCTTAAACTTCAGCAGTATGCAGAGAGCTGCCCATGGCTTAGAAGTAGTTCCGTTTTTTATCAATTCTTGCAGCAGGTTGCTGTAAGGAGTAATTACAAAGTACGATTGTTTTCCTTGATGTGAACATAGCTGCAAGAAGATCCTTAAACCTTCTCTGGAGCTTCTCTGTTTCAGCACTTTTTGATTCTCAACATGGAAGACATTACTCTGTTCTTGCCCCAGTATTGTCTGCAGTTTTCCTGGCTATACTATACTTGGTTTTTAGGGATAATTTGTCTAGAAATAACTTTTTAGTGCCTTATTTTCTTATGTGAGGTGCTAACAAATCAAAACTGATAAAAAAAGTTGAAAACTAATGTGGTTGTGAAAGAAGAAAAATCTTCTATAGAATTCCTAGCATTGCTAATCTGTTTCTTCAGCTATATGTAGACTCTGGAGTCTGATAAAAGAATTATTAGCTAATTGCATAAGGAGATATGCAAATTTACCAGTAATCTGTCTTGATCCAGTTGTTCAGATTTCTTCTTAGAACAGTATTTGCCCTTTCAACTAAGGCTTTAATGTTATGTTTGTTTCTTTAATGTCTAGAGATCTAGACAGAACAGATTTGCCCACTTCTGAACTTCATTCTAGCATTAATTATCTATCAGTCTCTTAAAACCATTTAGAAACAAACTGACATTTCAAAAGCTACCACTTAAAGAGAAGTGGTTACCAAGTGCTTCTGTCCTGTTGGTATTACACAGAGAATGGGAAATGTTACAGGCTGTGTGTTCTGTTGCTGGTCTTCAGCCTTAAGGAAGAACTTCTGTGTTTTATTTATTTTTATTTATTTTATTTTTTTCCCTTTTGTAGGGTATATTTGTCCAGTTAGTTCAGGCAAACTCTCCAGCATCCCTTGCTGGTCTGCGGTTTGGGGACCAAGTTCTGCAGATCAATAGTGAAAACTGTGCAGGTTGGAGTTCTGACAAAGCACATAAAGTTCTGAAACAGGCTTCTGGAGAGAGGATTTCAATGATCGTTCGGGACAGGTAAAGCTAGCTGCAGATATGGATTGTCATCATCTGTCTTGGAGTAATTCTGTGGGTTTTGGGTCTCTCCTTGCTTGAGCAGGACTGCAGGCAGAGCAAAATCTGTTTGTCCATGTACTTCAATAGTAAAAATCCTCAGAGATGTTCCCTTTTGTGGGGAGCGGACCAAGTAGTTGTCAAATCATAAACTTTCCGTGCATGCTTGCATAGGTATGCATGATGGGACATAAAAGTTTTCAAGGTAAACTAAGGAGCTGTAGAACAAATCAGATTTAAGTTCTGAATTCAGGAGTTACATGCTCTCTTGACTTTTGCTTATACTGATTGAAAAAGCAATAGAAGATGGTGCCAAAATATTTGCTGTATTAGTGAATACATCTGCATTTTTTACTGTGATAGTCTTCTTCTGAACTCTTGCTTATATATGAATTAAAGCCAGTTTCACTAGAAAGTGTGCTTAATGAATCAATACAGACTTTTAATTGTATTAAGAAATGATTCACTAACTTTCGAAGACACAATTTTAAAGTTTGTCTGTAGAACAGTAGAAATATTGTTGGGGAAACCTCGTACTCCAGAATCCTGTGGCCTACCTACAGCAGTTTGAATTGCCTATTCTATTTTATCTACCTTATAGTGTTTGTAGAGAAAACTTAGTTTTTAATGGTCATTTGTGGTTTTGGTTGGTGGTTGTGGGTGGATGTTATATGTGTTTTCTGTATCATTATTAATCCAGATGGTTGATTTCCTTGAAAATAGGGAAGACATGTAGGGTTTATAAACAAATATAAATTAATATAACAAAATTAACAAAATGAAGTTAAACTACTTTTCATTGTAAGTAATGTTACGAGTCTCTTAGATCTTTTTGTAAGTCAGAGATGCTGAAACAGTGTGTGTGGTTCTTTCTGTGGCTTAGGAGACTTAAAACATGGGTTTGCATTTTAAATGTCTTGTAGGCCTTTTGAACGGATTATTACTATGCATAAGGACAGCACAGGACATGTTGGTTTCATATTCAAGAATGGAAAAATAACCTCAATAGTGAAGGACAGTTCTGCTGCAAGAAATGGACTTCTTACAGAGCACAACATCTGTGAAATTAATGGCCAGAATGTAATTGGATTGAAGGTAAAATAAATAGTATGCTGTGGGTGTGGATAACTGAGAGCCTTTTGTATGCATATAGTAATTGTGTTTGGAGATGATTGCAATAGGTTGTTTAATGGTCATAAAATAAGAAAGTAAGTCATGAGAGATAATTTCACTCAATTAGAGAGACATGAATGTTTTGTGGCTTCTCTGTAGTTTTGCAGCTGTAGGCAGGGGTAGGTCATTCCCTTCCTCTGCCTCTTTCTGTCCAACACTCAGGTTTTACCTTTAGTCTAACTTAGCTGGCAAAAAACTTAAACTGCTTCCTGCCAGCCTGTATCAAACTGTAGTAGGAATTCTGTGTATAATGTCTATATCCTTTCTCCAGTCAGTTCATGCAAGATACTGATACCAAACATCCAGACGTGGTTTTGCAGGTTGGGTGATGTGCCCTGAAGGTTAAATACTCCAACCAAGAAGTTGTGGGTCTCTTAAGCTGCATGAAATGTGTCTAGAAAAAGCTCTTGAACTGCTGCTTTGTTAGTCAGCTTGGGTAATGTTGCTCATATGACTTCTTGTTTAATAACAGGACCCTCAGATTGCTGACATCTTGGCAACAGCTGGAAATGTAGTGACCATTACAGTCATGCCTTCCAGTATTTATGATTATATAATAAAGAGGTAGGTAATAAACAATGCAGCTATGGTGGTGTTATAATCAAGTTGATAGTGACTGATTTTTGTAGTTGGTGGTAAGACCTAATTACAAACTTACCTTGAAGGCTTGAGAGAGGGGTAGGGGAAGCACTTACCTGATGTTTTAGTAAAACCACTGCATTTTGGTTCTGTTTTCAGACTGTTCTTTCTTTAGGGATGCTCCTTTGCTTTGCCTTCTCTTGAAAAACCCTTTTCTACCAGTAATCTGACTATAGGTGAATTTCCAAGAACTTCAAAGTACACGGATAATGCAAATATTGGTTACCTTGGAACTAAAATATTGTTTCTAGTGCAACAAATTCTGGTGAAGTGAACATTATTCTTGGGAATAATAGTAATTCCCATAGTAATTCTTTCTAATCCACTGGCAGCAGAGGCTTTCTACAACTAAATCTCTCCTGCAAAAATGTTTTTGAAGTTGCTAGCGATTAATAATGCTTCATGTATAATTCGGGGTGTGGATTTTGTCTCCATTCTCCCTGCCCCCTGGGTACACTCTTCCTGAAAAATGGGGTTTGGTCTAACAGCCACCTTTGTTCCTGCCCTCCTTCCCTCGTGTTTGTGGTACTACTCTGCTTTGCACACATGCCCACATCCTGAAAGATGTTGGTGACGCACCTCAGTAATAAACCCATTTTGTTTCATGGGATTCTCTTCTGTGACCCTCTCTTCTGTGAGTGCTTCTTGTTGCAGCTTTCAGTAGCAACATACTTTCAGAAATAGTGGAGCAAAAGGCCAACTTCATCATTCACCGCCCTTTAATACAATTTAAAAGATAGTGATCAGAAGCTTTAGTGATCTTTCACAGTTTTCTCTTAAAACTGAATGCCTTTCTCTTTTCTTTAGGATGGCAACTAGCATTATGAAAAGCCTGATGGATCACTCTGTTCCTGAAGTCTAAACTTACATCATGTATGTTTGTGTGCACATATACATAATGATGATTCCACTAAACTTGGCCTACTATACTCAGTGATTTCTTTCTTCTGCACATGAGCCTTTCTGGAGGCTAAAAGAAGATATGCTGCATCGAGTACTTGCATCTGTAATGGCTGGGAATGTTACAGTTCAACATATCTTTTTATATTCACAAACTGTAAAACTTGTAGCCTTATATGCTTGACAAATGTGAAATTCCAATTGTTTTGACTTCTTTTCGTAGGTCTTTTATTTAGCTTACTGCTACTATAAGCCATCATGTCTAAAGGATCCAGATGTTACTTGCAAAGTTACTTCTTACCTAAGACAATGCTGTGCTTTGTATGTCTAAGACAAATGAGTATTTTTACTGCTTTCTGTTTGCGAGAGTAGATTTGAAATAGCGTTTAGAAGTACGGCTAGTACTAGTTAATCTTTTTGTTGTAGTAAATACTGTTTACACGAGAATGCCAGCTAAGCTGAATATAGCTAAAGGCATCATTCAGTAAGTAAGCGTATTAAATAAAAGTAGTGTACAGCTACTCTATTACTTGTTATACAAATTGTAACTAATATGCTTATCTCTCGCCTTAACCATGTTCTTAAGGATTCAGAAATAACCAAATAAATAACTGAAACTTTAGGTACTCTGTGTGTGTGTACTTAAGATGGGCCTGGTTGGGATGGAGTTAACTTTCTTTACTGTAGCTGCGCTGTGGTGCTGTGTTTGAGAGCTGTGACTTAAGTGCTGATAATGCACTCATGTATTTCCTATTGCTGAGCAGCGCTTGAAGGGTGTCAAGGCCTTCTTTGCTTCTTGCTCTGTCCCCTCTCTCAGTGAGTAGGATGGGGTGGCCAAGAGGCTGAGGGGAACACAGCTGGGACTGCTGACCCAGACTGACCAAGGCAAAAATCCCACAGTGTGACATTATAGACTCACAGAATCATCCTGCTGAGCAGTAACTTGTGGGAGTCTTTCCAAAGGAGTTGTTGCTTGGCGACTGGTTGGCATCAGTCATCTGGTGGGAGATGGTGAGTGTGTGTGCATCACATTTTCTTCCCTGCCCCCCCACCCTGGCTTCACTTGGTAAGCTATCTTTACTGCAACCTGCAAATTTTCCCAGCTTTTGCCCTTCTAATTCTGTTACGGATCCTGCTGTGGGGTGAGTGAGAGATAAACTTGGTGGGGGCTTAACAGCTGGTTAGGGTCAGCCTACTGCAGTAGGTCACAAGCATGTTCAGGTGAGACTCTGAAGTGGTCTCAAATTATAAAACCAGTTTTACTGAGTGTTTTCTTCTGGTGCAGGGTTACTGAATTTCAGTCCTCCTGTGGGTAGCAGCCTAACATCAAAGCAAGTAATCTCAGCTTAGTATTTGTTGTTGTAACATGAGTATGAGGAATTGGTTCATCTGCTCTTCTAAAATTAATTTGAATCCAGAATTGATCTGAGGTTCATGTTACCTTAATCATTTCCTTGCACCAAAATGCAAAGCGTTTGGCACTTATTTAGTGATAAATACCTCTCGTGTGTCCCTTGCTAGCATGTACAGCTAGCTGTACCTTTTCTAGTCTGGGCAAAAATTAGCAATGGGAGTAAAGCTGGGAACTTAAGTTGGTGATCTGAGCTGCAGTGTACTCTTCTTCCTGGCAGTACTGTAACTGAGAGAAACCCATTACACTACCTCAGGCTGCAGTGGTGATGGGATTTATCTTGGGAGCCATTGTAATTGGGTTGTTTGGTTACTAAATTACATGTCTCTGGAACCACTGTGGCAAGTGCTTACTGGCAGTAATTGGTGGCTTAGTGTAGTGTTGGTGTGGTTCACTGTAATGGGCACAAGGGCCTGTGGCAGTTATCAGTTAGTTCCTTGACAAGCTAGTTTGCTTTGCTATGAAATCCCTAGAGCCCAAAACAATGTAGTACTGATGCATACTGATAATGTGACCAATAACAAGGTTAGCTTGATATTTCACCCCATCTTATAAAGCTTACGGTTAAGTTAGGCAGTGAGGCAGCTGCTTAAGGGCTCTGTTGTGTGAGCATGCTTTACAGCAGAGAGCAAAGCTTGGATGCAGGATCTGCCATCCATATTTAACCAAAAGAAAGTTAAGGGTATTTTTTTCTCTGAGGTAGTTCAAGACAGGCTCGTGTTCCTCTGGTTTAAGTCAGTAGGAGGCCCTTCATGACAAGAGCACAGCTGTGCCCCAAATCACCCAAGATACTTGCAGGCAAGCATAGAATGTGGTATTTTTCTTTCTCTTCTTTGCCTACACACAGTCATACTTGGGAAATAAATACAATAAAAAGGTGAAGAAACAGGGCAGACACCAAATACTGTGCTGCATGATTAAGATATATTGATAACAGCAGGCATGCCGATACGGGCTAATCTTTGTCACATGTGCCTTCACCACACTCATCGATTTCATAAAGATTCAGGTAAATCTAAACCGAGTGAGTAATGGAGCTGGAATACCAGTTTGCTTTAACATCACGGCATTGTTATGGAAAATAAAACTCCAGCATAATAAAAAAATGAGGGAATAAAAAAACATCCCTTAACCCTGAAACAGTTGTTCTACAGTGCACTGATGTTAGGTGTCAGACCCAAGGAAGGATATCTACAAAGGACTGACTGAATGTAGCTTAGAAGAATGCCTGTCTTGGACACATCATACCAGCAGCAGAGAATACCATCAGAGAAATAAATACTGATCTTGGGGCAATGTCAACTGCAGCTGTTTGGTGCTGTAATCAGCCATTAAAAGATTACTTCAGGTCTTTAACTTCAGAACAGCTCTTTGCAGGGAGTCATATCTTGAAGTTCTACAGTGAAAGTAAGTAAGCCTGGTCCAGCACTGCTTTATCACTGCGTTAAAACAGAGGATAAACCCACACACTACAGTTGTATTTAAACACTGTCTTTAAATTCCACCTCAAAGATTATTTGAGTTGAAAGAGGCTGAGAACACCAAACAAAGCATGAAGATGCCAAAGATTACTAAGAGAAGGATAGTAATAGAAGTGATGGAAGGTAGTAGTAATTCAGCTTAAGACTAGCTTCTTGCCCATTATGAGGGAAGATTTACACATTCCATGTATGTGTGACTGTTCTCTGTTAGGGGATCAATTTTAAGCTTGGCTTCCCTTCAGGCTAATTTAAGTGGAAAAAGCAATGTGAAATATATTCTTATTCTCCTCTGTGCCTTTGCAAAAACACATTTGAAGACTAGACAGTAGACTAGACCCACCCCTGCTCAGAGCAACAGTTGCCTTAGTGTTCAAAATAGCATTTACCATCATATACATCTTCACCAGGAAGAAAAGCTGACTACCCAAGAGGTACATACATTGTGGCATGAGACATGGCACTAAGCTGCAAGCGTCCTTAAAGACTTCTTAATGCAGATGCTGTTTCCTTGAAACTAGTTCAAACAGCCAGCTATTATGCATTCTATTTAAATTAAACAATGATTACAAGTGAAGAGCTCTTTAATTACAGAAAAATAGGTCTTTAATTTCATCTCAGATATCATTTTAGACAAGCATTTTCAGTATAAGTCCATGAAAAACAAATGTGTACACTACAGAAGTTAAGAGCTATCAGTGAAGTCACCGTAACATAGAAAGTTGTAGTTGAACAAAGCTTTCTATCTGGTTGAACTTCAGCAGCCATCATTGCACACAGTTAAGTTCCTTTAAAAGGTATTGTTTAAAATAAGAGTTCTTTTAAATCTCTGGAGGGAAAGGCACTTAGCATTGCAGTTTCCAGAATATGATTTGTTTGTCTTCCCCTCCTGTAATAACACTGTTGCACTGTTCATTCATCCACATGGACATTACAGCACCTGGGGAATAAAAACCAACCAAACAAGTAAATCCAAATGCAAATAGAGGCAATACTCAAGATGATGGAACAGGTCTTTTCAAAAGAGTTTAGGATCATCTGATCATTAGTTTGGCTTACACTGAGACTACATATGCTATAAAGAATGTTAGTTGGCTTCTAGGTGGCTGCCTCTATTCACAGTAGTGATTGTGTGCTACATTGCCTCAGCTTGCTTTGGGTACTTAGAGAGGCAATGTCAGCTGCAGTACAGAATGAAGATGGCACACTGGCAAAAAGATTCCTGGGGACAAGGAGAGAAGGTTTTTCTAGAAAGTGGGATTTTTTTCTCTCCAACAGTTGGCCTTCTTTTATTAGAAGTGTATGCACATTTTCTAGAATATGCCTTGAAACTCACATGTAATCTAGTCTATTCTAACGATTTCTCTAGCTACAGAATGATCTCTGTACAGGTCAAGTTCCAGAGTACAAGCTTGTGATAGAGAAGTTTGAAGTAACTGGTCATCAAGGCAGCCTTAAAAACCAAAAGGAATAAAAATGACAGTTTCTCTTTTACCCAGCCTGGTTACTAATGTACTGAAGCCTATAAATCCCCATCCCAAACTCTTTTGCTAGTTAACTTAATTTGTTGTTAGTCTGGATAGACTTCACCAAAGCACATAACAGTGCAGTCTATACTACACTTAGGGCTATGAGATAGAAAACTGATAATTTTTGTAATGTTGTATGGATTAGAAAAATCCCAGGTCATTTACCTTTGGCCAGTCTTGTAAACAGTCATATTCCTCCATTGTTAATAGATTTCCTAGGAGGCCTATGGGGACCTACCTTTAGTTCTGGTGTTCCAGATAATACATTGAGATGTGCAAATGACTCTCAAACTTTTCAATACTAAGGGAGCTTGAAGACAGGAATCTTTCATGCAATCTGAGAATAGGAATAATTCAGGCATACCTGTATGTCCTTTAAGTCTTTCAGTAACTTTTCCTCCAAGAAGGTCCCAAATCAGTAATTCACCAGATTGACTTCCTGATAAGATGGTATTTCCATCCCATTTGAAGCACCTGCAAGCAAGTCTGGAATTAATTCACTTTAAGCACTTGTGTAATGACAGCCAAGTATTTCTAAACTGACTGAGCCAAAATGAATTGAAAATGAGGTACCAAACTGAAGGAAACTCTACACTCTAACACAGTCTTTCTGGAAAGGTTATTCCCCAAATTATTCTAAAGAGTCATGACCCAAACTTGCTTCTCTTGACAACCCTAGACCAAACCACAGCTTTCCCTAGCAGGAGGATGAAACTTATTCCTGTATTAGAAGGGGACCCAGTCAGCTGTACATGTTTATGGTACCCAGGTGCTATCATGAACCACCATTTTCATTTGTGTCACTTCATATTCCTGAAACATTCATGCAAAGAGGACCTTCAAGGAAATAACTGAAGAAAAAAAGATCTATATACACATTCATATACATTATAGCTATATATGGACACAAAAAAGGAACCAAGAAGTGTACTCCATGTATGGCTGCTGTTTTTACTTCAGTAACTGAATAAGGATTCTATCTGTTTACCTGAGAAACCACAAAGAACTGGTTTGTGAAAAAAAGTGATCACTCTTAAAATAGTTAATCTTTTCTTAGATTATTGAAACAAAAAGGAAGCACTGCAAAAAATAAATATTTTAAAAAGATCACTGACAGGTGAAACAAGCAAGAGAACTGTCTCTGCTAGAGATCTGGAAGCTGCCAAATTAGCTACGGCGCCCATTATTCTTCATGAATGTGAAAGTTGTTAAGAAAAAACATAAATTATTTACTTAGATAATTGACTGGTCTTGTCCCAGGTTGGAAAGTTTGATTTTAATGCACACAGCATGCTAGAATGTCAGCCTTTGCACTTTAAAAAGCAATTCAGTAAAACAGAGTTGCTGATACTACTGCCCTTCCCATTCTGCTATCACCAACCATTTAACACCTCCACAGCTGGCCATGCAGCTTCACAATCCGCATGTTGTCAGAATTACCTCTGTGGCTCATCAGTGGTTAAAGAAGATATAACCATTCCAGTCTGTACATCTATTACTTTAAAACAACAGTCCTCTCCTGTGCTTAGTAGATGTCTGCTGTCTGTGCAAAAGCAAACAAAAGAAACAACAATAAGAAAGCATGTTTAGACATTCAGTCCTAGTTACCAAAGCACTCTGTGATAGAGCATGTTGGATGAGGCACTGCCTGGCCTATGTATTTATAGATAACTTATTAAAAATTAAGTCTCTAAACAAGCAACGATAAACAAAGTTGGTTTAAGTGTTTAAATCTAGTATGGCCTGGTTTACAATTAATTGATTCTCTATAATGGAGATGAGTGGCAATCCAAAACATCTCACCATCCCCCTTAAAGTAGCAATTCCAACAAGATGGGTGTATTACATGATATGAGGAACAAAATTCCCTTTGACATTCCCAATGATGCATATTAAAAATTGAAATCCAACATACCAGGACTAAAAGCAGCATCAAACACAGTTCCAGAATGACACGGTAACTGGTGCAACGCTGTTGCTGTAGTAACATCCCAAACACTAATGGTACCTTCTTTGGTTCCAGACACTAGTATAGTACTTGCAGCATTAAGGTTGATTGTCTTTACCTAGGAAGTTAAACATACCATGATTTTCTATTCTTTCATGTGAGCCATCTTGAGACAGGTTTTAAACACAACCTAAAGCCCATTATCTGTAAGATGGTATTTTATTTACAAAAAGCTTTTACATTTAATTTTGCAACAGCCTTAATTATTACAAATCCTGCCTGTGAAAAGTAGAAGATAAGTCTCTTTGATGTTATTCAAAAATGCTTTTTCTTTGCAGAATCAAATAGAAATTACCATTTTTGACTGTTTCTAGTTCCCATGCCCTCCCCATCTAAATGCAAGAATTTGCCCTTAAGGGTGAAATTTTTCTTTACTTTTCGAATATATCCCAGCTGTTAGTTGTTTCCAGTTCTCTTGGGTACAGTTCTTAAATGTTATCAGAACTGGTTTAGTATTTGCCTATTATGTGACTTGTTAAAAACCCTAAACATTAATAAGGTTTAAAACACAGTATATTCTAAATATACTACTAGAATGACATTAGAGACTATAAATAAAAGTTAACAGTGACACATTTATGATTCACTTCACACAATGTGTTTAATATAGTTGCACTGAAATCCACTAATGTATTTTAGAGCATGGTAAAGAACTTGAAGGAATTTTTTCACTTGCTTGCCTTTGGCAAACCTACATTAAGAAGAAGCTGTAATAATGCAAATACCTGAAAAACTGAGTCTGTTTCTGAAAAAGCAGCAGACAAAAAGTTCCCAGTCCTCCCTTTCCTCCCCTGGAACTTTGTGCTTACAAGCTAAGCAAGACAAATTAAAAAGTCCCCAGGAATAGACCTTAAGCAGGGAAGCAGGGGACACTGATGCAGGACACATCAGACAAAAAAACCCACAAAAACCAAACCAGCCCCCGCCCCTACACACACACTTCCAACAACACCACACCCTGAGCCCCCAACCCAATCCCTGTGCTTTAGTACTAGATCTTGACTTTGATTTTAATGAGCAATTAATTTTCATGTTCTGAGATACCATATCTCTATCCACATACTTACACTAACTTCATGTTCTAGCTCTGCCAGCAGTTCAAAGTGGTGTTTTTTACTGCTCAAGGTCTCTCCAGGAGCACAGTGCCACACCTACAACACAGATATCTCAGTTTGCTCAAGGAAGCATTACTATAACCCTGGATGAGTTTCTGCAGTACTGAATTCTCACATTACAAGGAAGGCCACTTGTGTGAACTTTGGACCTTGCCTGTGTGGCAGAATGCAACAACAGCAAATGGCACCTGAACTCATTTACCCTAAGCAGAGCCACATACTAAACAAAACTATGCGGTGTTCAAGGCCAGGTTGGACAGAGCCTTAAGTGACATGGTTTAGTGTGAGGTATCCCTGCCCATGGCAGGGGGGTTGGAACTAGATGATCTCAAGGTCCTTTCCAACCCTAACTATTCTATGATTCTATGATTGCAGATAGCTTACAGAAGCCTGCTTAAGTACATCACTGCACTGAATGTATATGTCCTTTCCTGTCTCTAATTTCCAAATCACCTTTCCACCTAACTGTAGGCATGCTCTTTAGATTAGCAAGTTCCTGGTCTACTTAGCTGATGAACATAAACTACACAACTGAAACATTTCAGAAGCCTATTCTACTCAGCAAACAAAATCACCAGTCATGGTCACAGAACACTCCAGTTTCTTTAACAAATACATTTCATCTCCAAAACCCCTGCATTTAGAGTAAGTTAGAAGAAATGAAATTTAAAGTAACACTTCATCTTTGAAACACTTGAGATAAAGCTAAATGAGGAAGATAGATATTCTAGAAACAAATTTACTGTGACACTAAGTTACTATTCCAGCACAACAGGTATATCCACTCCAAAGCATTTGGCTGGCTAAATATTATAAAGCACTAGGAATAAATAGTTATTGAAGTACAACAAACCCATATACAGACCTTCACAGTGGAATCCCAAGAGGCAGAATACAAACGCCCATCTCCCCAACAGATCTTACTGACTGCATCATCATGTCCCATTAAGATGTCTTGCTGTCTTCCAAATGCAATTGAATAAAAATATCTAGCAGGAGAAGGTTATAAAAGCATTATGTCTTCAGAAAACTTCAGGGTTTTTTTTCTAAATAGATGAAAGTAACTTTGCTTCTACAGTTTCTAACAAATCTACTGAAAAAAATCAAGAAGAAATACAGACACTGCATCTCAACAATGAATTTTTGTATCATTATCTAAAACCATAAGCATAACAACCAAGGCACTCAGTGTAATTCAGTAAAGTCAGTAAGTAGTAAATACACACATGTGATTGTCCCATGAAGAACTTATGACAGTGGTATCTCCTGGTAAGATTAGACAAGATGACAAAGCCTGTAAGAAAGAGAAAAGGAAGTAGTGTTCAATCTCTTACCCCAATGCTTCTGGAGAACAGGAAGCATCTTAATCTTCTATACACACAACATGTAGGTGTTATATGAACACCAGAAAACCCAACTTTATAGGTTAGACACTAAACAGCAAGAATATTTAACCCCTGGTATATGTACCAGAAGCACTGAAGTTCAGAAATACATACAGAACTGATGGAGCCCCTTTTTTTTAAAATGCTGGTACCTCAGGGACATGGTATGTAATTCCTCACTCAGGAAAAAACAGGTGAGCTCTTAATCTTATACGGTACTATCAATTCTAGATGCAATCACCTAACAGAAACTAAAAATGAAGGTTTCCTTTGGTATTTGTTCTCTATGACAGCTACTTACCAGCTCAGGTCTTTCAAACAACAAGCGTAACTACCTTAAGTCCTGCATTTCTCAACAAGAACATTCCCTACAGACAGATGCTCAGTTACACTGCTATCAATGGAAGCAGCAAGGGGAAAAAAAACCAAGCAAAATCAGCCCAGTGCTTCTACTAGTACCATTGTTGGTCGTGTTTTACATCCGTTTTAAAAAAAGCCAGCAAGATGCTGGATTGTAAAAAGACTACTCCTTCTGGCATTGCTGCAACAGATCAGTACAAAGATTACAGAGAGGAGAAGAGTAAAGAAAGAAAAGGTATACAAGGCCTCCTCATGAAAAAATTACTTTTGGCTTAGGAGTCAAAAGCACCCTTTTTACAATGCCAAGAAGCAACATCTCCTAATTTTGCTTTGACTAAAGCATTAGGAATTGCTGTATCTAGCTTCACCACCTAGGGTGTGCCATGGCAGGCCATAGGGTCTTGATTCTGCACCATACCTGGGTACCTGTTAGAAGCCATAGCATGCCCTATGTAGGCAACCCTTTGCCTTCTTTGTTCCTCCCCTCCCCCCCAGATGAAGGCACAGAGAAGGGTGCTATATCTTAGTATCTTGCCTCAATAAAGGATTGTGAACGTGACAGTTGGGAGTGAATCTCTGACCCAGGTCTGCCCACAGTGCTCACGCACAGAAAATCAAATATAGAAACTCCTTCCAAGGTCTGTTTTAGAAGCAGACTAAAAAAAAGTTATTTCAGAGCTTGCAGAGATCACTGCTTATTGAGGAAAGATAGCTCAAATTCACCCAGCAGAGATTCCACTCTGTGTGGTTGGTTTTCCTCTGCTAGCTGACTCACAGCCTTCAAACATTTGGAAGCAGCAAGGCAACGCTGGATGTGAGCACATGGGTGGAATTTAAGCTTTGTGATTCTGATCCCAGTGGCAGTTCAAGGTTGTTCAGAAAGACTCCTCTGCTCATGCCAGACTACTTGTCTACTGCAAGCCCTTTCCTGGATAGCAGGGCAACACAGAATAGAGCTAGCACAGAATTGCATCCATCTAATGCTCCCATGTTTCAAGAATGCACTGTCTCCCTGGAGGCCTGACAGAGTCTCAATTCACTCTGCTAAATTATTCACACAATACAACTGAGTAGGCAGGGGAAGAAAAGAGGCACTGATGTGTACTAAGAGCCATTTCTCTGAGTAGCTTTCAGAAGATTCCCAATTATATTGTTTTTGTTTTGATGGCTGCTTACCATGCTTGAAAAGGACACACTTCTCTGGACTGTTTTTGACTCCTTAGAAAACATCTTCAAAGTCGAATCTGGGGATAATGGATAAAATAGAAGATAAAAAGACTGTTTTATATTATAGAAGATAGTAATTTGGGTCCTATTTGAATATTCAAACACCTTACTATGAAAAGTATGCATAGGTTTCTCATAATCTTAAACTCTATAAAGCTTGTGACTGGAGCCTGGAACTATCCTGTTCTACACCAGCTATAGACAGACTCTCCCATGCCCAAACTGTAAGAAAATTCTTGTATCTAAGAGGAGAAATTGCCACCTTCCCAAGCCTAAATATAGATGATATTGAGATCTTTAAGTCTAAGTGATCTAAAACTTAACAAGTTAATGTACTTAAAACTATTATGGGAAAAATACCTTTAACTTCGTCTTTATAATAGGAGGCTTTCAAAGTGACAATCCAAAAGCCAAACAGAACTAGCCTTTGCATATAAATACCCTCAAACAGTAAAAAGGAATTGAATATGAAATGAAAACAAAGATCATACATTTGGCAGAAGATTAGGGCTGCTCTTTTCATGACTGTAAAACCCCCAGTGATTCCATAAATATCGCATTTGACATTGTCTTTGCTGTCAGTGAAGATATTAACAGGATTCAATCTTAACTACATTGCAGAGTTTCATGCTATTTCGTTCACAAAACATTAACCTGCATTTACACGGCACAGTCTAGTAAATACTTTTGCAATAATACTTACCCTGGGATGTAGTGAAAACAGAAGACCCATTGCAAGTGACTGCTATTCCAGTAATTGCTCTGTTTAATACAAGGAAGCTTACAGGTCATTTCACAGGTTTTAAAACTTTACTGTAAATTGACTACAGTTTAAATTTGTTATTTGTTCTCTGCAAGGGCTAAGGACATTCAAGGAGAGTAAAAGCACTACAGTGGTGTTTTATATAACTGGAGACCAAAATATATCTTGATATAAAAAGTGAAACAAGTTCTCCGCACTGTTCTGCGAGAAATTCATCCTCATCAGAAAGGACACGTGCCCAGTGAGAGGACAAATAGTTTCACAGTGAGCCTTTCCAATTTGGGATTAGCTACAGAAAGTGTCAGGAACCTGCCTACAAGCAGATACTGAATACCTCAAGTGTAAGGAATTAGAACTTGCATGTCTTCTCCTCGACTTTGACAGTGGCAAAATCACTGTAGTCTAGAAATTCTGACATATAGCTTATATCAGGGACTTAGCTGTTAAGAAGCTTAGAGCTGAGCATTCTGCACAGCCAGAATTCTGTTATGCAGACCTACTTCTAGTTTTTCCCAGCAGTCTTAAAACAAAGCCCAACAAAATCCACAAAACAAACAAACAAATAAGCCCCCACCAAGCAAACAAAGGATTGGAAACTGAAATTCAGTGTGTTTCGGGTTCTGGATTTCCTTAACCCTAACAGTCTGGTACCAGAGGCCCTTTCTCACTATAAATATTACTTTGTTTTCTGGACAAGAGAATGTATCTTTTCTGTATTGTTTACAGACACCAAGAAAGTAGTTGCACTCAAAGCAGTAAGAAATCCTCCTACTAGTTCAGCCACCAGGACAAAGGATGGGGCCAAAGAAAAATCATCTTTAAAATATAGCTGTTGTTCATTGTTAGGTATTTTCAATGTTCACCTGAAGTGCCTCTGCTGACTCAAGACTCCTAAGGAAACCATCACAACAGTAGTTTTGATACCTGGATCAACTGAAAGCCTATAGCTGGAGACTTTGCAAACTGCTCATACAGCAGCAGCTCCAGGTGTACAGTACTTGAACTTAAGTTGCTTATCCTTAAAAATCAAATGGAATGAGTAAGTTAGGTCCTCCTGGGGTTACAAATATATAAATGGAGGCAGGGTGGTTGAAACTAGATGATCTGAAGGTCCTTTCCAACTCTAACCATTCCATGATTCAATGAAATTTGGCTGGCTGCTGCTATCACAGTTTTAGAGAAGGGTAATCAATATCTGCTTCAGCTACTAAATTGATATGGAACTTAGCTCTAGATCTGTATGAGGAACAACAACAACAAACACAAGCTGACAAATACCTTTTCTGGATTGATAACCTGACATGTACTCAGAATCATCTTGTATAATCAAATCAATGAGCTGTCTCACAAAGAAATGTATTTACCTTAAGCCCTAACCCATCATTCAGATTGACATGCAGATACTTCACCCACCCCAAAATTAAATAGAACAATTTTGACTGTGAAAAGAATAGTACCTACTCTTTGTGAATTTTATATTGCTCATCTAATTTTAGTTTGGCAATATTGTTCCAAGCAAGTGTTATACTTTCTTCTGTCAAATCTTCAAATGATTCTTCATTTGGAGAAACTGCAATAAAATGCCACAATAAAGCTCCATCACAAATAGAAAGATAAAAAGATTGATTTCAAATAATTAGGTAGCTGAAGTTGCAGCTGAAGATGAAAGCACAGAAATCATGAAGAGCTCCAGGAATAAGAATTTTTGGCTAAAGTAGAGAGTGACAAGTTCAGAAGTTTTTTTCAGATCTCTTCCTGAACGCACAGGCTTACACAATCAAATATATGGTTTGTTTGGGGTTTTCTTTTCCCAAAACAGGGCTTTTAAACTACAGACTCGAGGGAATACATTCCCAAAATGGAAATAAACCCAAACAAACCAACCAACCCACCTACCCACCCTAAAACCAAACAAAAAACTCCCACCAAACAAAGATACCAAACCAAAAAAAACCATAAGCTTTTCTGCAGAGATGTTTTGGCGTTCTATTGTGATGTCTAGAGCTTTTAAAATGAAAAAATACCAGGAAACCCATCCACTGCTACAATACAGCAGGTTCTTTTTTATTATTCTATTGCATTCTATTAGGAGTGTCATAACCTCATTTTGCTGCACTGTGGGAATAAAAAAAATGCAACAAGATGGAGGGAATCAGATCTCACTCACTATAAAAAAGCCAAACCCAACAGGAACCACTGAACTGTGAATTGATGACTTAGGCAGCATATCACTGTATCTTTTTAACACATGCGAATGTTATTATCACATATACAACTTTCAAAACCACTCTCGCCATTTTCATGCTACAGGTTGCTACTCATCTTTGCTTCTCTGCTTAAAAATGAAAGCCATCAAATGGTAAGTGAATTCAAGACAACCAAGAAAAACCTTTCTATGCGATACCTGGGCTGATTTATAGTTAGGCCACTGTACTTATGAAGAGGACCAAAGCATCTAACATTTCAGAGAAATGGTGTAAGTTCTGCATTGAACAAAAGCCTCTGATGGCATTCCATGTCCTTTTCTTGAATAAAGTGCCCTGGTTTCAGCTAAGCTGAAAGTTATTCAATCACTTCAACTCCTCAAAATTTTAATTTAAGTCATAGAAAAGGAACAAAATTTAAGCATTTAATTTAAGTTCTTAGGGTTTCTTTAGACCAAGCCAACTGATCACCCTAAAGACACCCCTATTCAAAAACTGAGCAAATCTTTACATCGCTTAGAATGCCTGCAGACACAGCCATTGAAGCTGTTCTCATACCAGCTTGATTTTAAAATGTCATAAAAAAAACGGGGACGACAGCCCTCCCAAGGCTTCAAAAGCAGAGGCTGAACAGTCCCCCAGGAGATCACAGGAACAGAAGGCAAAATGCAGGACAATGCCTGCATTTCCAAATATGAAGTCTTGCCAGTTTAACAATTAGTTCGTGGATTTATTTTGCGTTGGCTTACTGGGAAAGTGTCCAAGAGATGTATAACAAGATCCTGTGGGAGAAAGATACAGAACTTGTCAAAATTACAAATCCATTACACCATCGGTTTATCTGTAGACATTTACCTGGAGACTCAGTTATGGAAACATTGTGACTAGACGTTCGAGACAAGCTTTTCAACTTCGGCATTATCCTTCGAGGATGAGGAATTGTAAACAACTGTTTTGGTGTCTGTCCAAACTCCAAGATTTGTGTCAGCAGAGCTACTTTTTCGTTGGGGTCCATAATACTATCCAAAACCAAGATACTTAATTAAGCCAGATAGGCAAATACTTACTCTTCCTTCCCTCCCCTGAAAGCATGGGCCTGCCTGTGCAGTTACTACAGCAGCATAGGCCATCACAGTTTTTACAAAACTGATTTGCCACAGACATGAAGAACACTGAGAAGACAGCTTCATAATTTTGCTAATGTACGATGACAACATGCTCATCAACTAAACATATAAAGCAATTTCACAAAAGCCAGATTGAAGAAATTTTCAAGTAACAATCTTTCAACACATGATAAAAGCTAGAACCCAATGCAGGTAATATCTGGGAGTATGAAATGGAAGAGCTACACCACTCATGTACAAAGCACTTATACAGCCATCAGAGAATCTGGAAGGATACTGAAAAATTCAGCTAACTGCTTTAATAAAACCATTCAGATTCTTTTTAATTACCTGTTTAAATCCACTCCTCCTTCATAAGTTAATGGGTGAAACACTGGGGGGGGAAAAAAAAGTTTATTTGTACTGTGTAGATATAGAAGAACATTTTCTTGCGTACATGCTATAAAAAAACCCCCATGTGTTTTACTCAATTTGGTTATATTTAAGCAACTAAGTTATTTCAGCAGGCTACAGAATCTGAAATCTTGTGCTCTAATCCTGGGTTTCTTACCTGAAGAAAGTTTAGGATTTCTAAGAGACTCAGTTTCAGAGTAAATCATTCCTTTCATAAAGGAAGAATTACTCATTTAGCCTTCATTAAATACCCTCCACCTAATCAAGAAAAAAAAAAAAGCACAGTTGCACGAACTGGATATTCTCAAGTGTCCTCAATTTATTATACTAATAAAAATCCATATTGCAGCAGAAGCAGCACACTGTGCATAAAATGTGCTCTCATTTGAGAGCTAAAAATATAGGTGCCAGAATTTAAACGCTCATTTACCATATTCAAAGACTCTGGCACATTGTAATTGACACTTATGGTCACAGCATGAGTGGATGCCAAACCCTGCAAACCTAAAATATCACAATTTAAGAACACGTCAGGAAACATATTAAGAAACCCTCAACAAATCAAACCCAAGAAAACAAACAAACAAAAAACCGACCACGAAACAGTTCACATTATCTTACCCAGAAAGAAGAAAGCATTAACCACTGAAATGAAGAGTTGCCTATTCCTTCTCTTCCCAGTGCTGTAGGAAATTTCCCTTTTCAAATTTATTGTATCCTCAAAAGTGCAAACTATCTCAACATTGTCTGTTATTTCCAATCCATCAAAAACATCAAGGCTTCTGCATAAACACCCTAAAAATCTGACTAATCTTTTACCAAGAGGAGATTTCCTTATTGGGTAGTAACATGCATAGCTAAATATTAGACTGCTGAGTAACTTTATCATTGTTATTACTGTTAGGTCTAGATAAATTACCACATCCACGTAGCAATCACATCTTTTGTAAGCATTTACAATGACTACATAAATGCCCAGAATAAGCCTGCAAGCAGTAAAACTTTCAATATGTACAGTAAGAAATGTGTATACTACTGTAGGAGTATATACGTACACAAGGACAAACTTAGTCATGTACATGTTGGTGGTTTGGTTTTTTTACATTTGTGCTCCTAAAGAGCTTTAGCCCATTAGCCCCTTCTTTCCCTTGCCAATTCCCTCAGGAGGAAGGGAAAAAATTGCATCGAAATTCTCACTGCAATTACACTATAGGAAAGTTAAATACATCTTTGTGTGGAGACCCTACGGACTCCCATTTTTAATTGGGAAACAGCAATTCCACACTACATTCCCACACCATGCAGTGGAGGCAAATAACAGCAATGCTGCAGAACCTTCTTACCTACCACAGAATAGAATAGTTAGGGTTGAAAAGGCCCTTAAGATCATATAGTTCCAACCCCCGCACCAGTGGGGTTGTATGCAATCATCTTAAGTACCTCTGCATTCAAAGGACAGTTATGAATGCTCAAATCAGACACTAGAAATGCTGTTACTTACCATTCCTACCTAATTAAAGTATCTTTTTTTTTTCTATAAAGTATATACTTACCATTGTGAGCTGCAACTGCTTCGCTTCCTTTCTGCTTGTAGCCGAATATTATGTCAATCCATTCATGAAGATGTTCTGATACATACTGACTTTCTAAAGCCTCTCGACTCTTGCAAAGAAAGTCATCAGGATCTAGCAAGAGAAAGAGAAAAGTTAATTAAAGGAGAAGATATACCATCCAGGATTGGTATCCATCTTCGTTCCTCTTCCTTCTTGAGAAAGCAAGCAACCAAAAAAACCCCAACACCTCCCACCAAACCTCAAATTTGCTTTTAAAATTAAACACAACTATTAATAATGTCAATGTTTTGAAGGAAAAATTCCTTCAGAAGAAAACAGAACAGACATTTTTGAGAGAAGAACTGCCATCCCAGGAATCCAGATCATCTTGAATTAATATGCAAGGGTCTTGTATTATGAATTTTTACCTGACGCCCAAGGGGGAAGCTCTACATCATCAACCATCTTTCCACCCTGCCTTTTTCCCAAGTCCAGCTTCAAACTGTTTACTAGAAAACTAGAATCATTTTCATAAAATTCTGGAATCAACTGAAAAAAGAAAAAAAAAAAAAAAAAAAAAAGAAGAGGAAGTTTTGAGATTAGCTGGGCTTTCATCAATTTAATAGAACAGTCAGTAAAAACTAAAAGTTACCAAGCTTTATATGTCAAAGCCCTAAAGCTGGGTAGTAATTTTTCCAGGCTTTCTCCTCTGTCAGTAAAGCAGCACTGGAAGCTTCCTCCCATTATCCTTCCAACTACTTTTAGGCTTCTTGACTACCTATGAGTCAATTTTCTGAGCTAAATTCAGAGTGGCATAAATATTGTTAACATGTAATGTGTAACATATGAATCCATAATATCTAAGAGTATCTTCAGAACTCTCATTGCATAGCCATCAGTTGAAAGACAAAAATACAGAATAAAATGAGAATGACAAAAGTTTCAGAGGTTAAGCCAATAATTTAAAGACATCAATAGCGAACCAGTAACTATAGATTTTTTTTTTTAAAAAAATCACTAAATTAAACTCCTTTATCAAAGAAACACTATTTAACAGCACTCACTATCTGACAGTTAATTGTTCTCAACATATTATACAAGCTATAGTCTCTATAAGGCTCAAAACCCAAAAACTTCTATAGTTCAACCTTTCCAGAGGTACTGTTGTAATACAGCCAAATCCTTACAGGATTCCAGCAGACAATACATAAAATTGCATCTTTTCTGTCTTAATCCACTCTGGTAATTCTCATTTATTCCAGTAACATTCACAAAGACAGTTCTGTTAAATTAAAAGCCAGAAAGCAGACACAGACAACCAATTATAGAATTAAAGAGAAGAAAGAAGTTTAAAAAGTTAAAGGATTCAGAAAATGCAGTCAACTGCCTTACCACACACCTAAAACCCACAAACAGCAAAACAAAAAAACCCAATCAAACATACCTCACCCCCAACTCAAAACTCTCAAATCAAGAGGAGACCACTAAGAACAGAAAGCTTAGCAGAGATTACCAAGAAGGACTAGAACAGTTTTCCAGTCAATTACCTCTTTGAAGTCTGTTGCACCATCCAAACAGTTTTTCCAGGTCTCTGCAAGACTGCAGAACACATAACAATCATGTATTTGTTAAAAAACCCCACAGTTTTTAAAGCTTTGCACACCCTTGATGCATATTTGAAAACAAACCCAAGCTCCTTATAGACAAAATGTAAACAAACCTATTGAATGTTCTGTCAGCATGATCAAATTTTCCATTCTGAAGACAGAGCATATACTCTGGAGCTAAGGAGAAAGCAGAAGCCATCAGCTTGCGCCAAACCTTGTCCACTTTGGAGGTAATTGCTCAGAGAGAACGTAAAAACTGTCTTACCAACTCTAACAAGATAAAACAAAACATATCCCGGGGATGAATAATGGCTCCCATACATGAACTTAGGCTCTGGCATTTCCTGATAACGTGTCTGCAACATATGAAGAAAAAGAGACGTCTGTTTAAAATCAGCACTCCTGCTTTCCTTCAATATTGAATATAAGCACACTTTTTTTAAAAGACAGATTAGGACCACCCTCTTTTTCTTCTTTAAACAATGAAACAAACTATGTTCTAATAAACATGCAACTGTAATCAGATCAGAAAATCTGTAATGCAAAGAAGTCTTTACAATTTTGAATCCAGAATTACCAGGTTTTTATCTTTTTTCCTCTCTCATGAGTAACTGCAGTGATTCAACTTCAAAGGAGTGCAAACAAATGCTTCCTTTTTATCTTTCACATGAAGTGTAATGAGAGTACAGAAGAATGTACTGACTTAATTCAACCTGGAAGATTCCCTCCTGTCTGAAGCTCTTTTGTGTTATCCCCAAATCCTATCACAATCTAAATAAAATGACTTTTACTGCAGTAAGCATGAGGCAGCTAACAGCTTGAAGAAACAGTCATGTCTTAGAAAGAAAACATTGTCTACCGTTACTAAAAACATAATATTGATCATGTTATTACCTTCTACAATCTTAGGAAGCCCTACTATTTTGAAACATTTAATCCTTTTTGTCAATATAATGCAGTTAGTCTGGCAATATTTTCTTCTAATGCTCCACTAAGAACTAATAAAGGTTCCAAAACATTAAATATAGTTATGTTCTTTAAATGATTGTGGAATAATTGCTAAATATAAATTACTAAATAATTTACAGTCTGTAAATGATTTTGCTATAATTAACATGCAGTAAGAGACAATTTCATACAAAGAATAAAAAGTCAAGAAACTGAGGACCTTCTAAGTCTGTAACTATCAGTTTAACTATTTATGAAAAGAAAGCCCGCCTACTTTGAGAAGTGGAAAAAGACCGTGCACTATTATCTGCCTGTGGAAATTTGTGGTTGGTGCTCTGATCTCCATGGATCCAGGTTTCCTCCATTTGAAGTACTCTCCCTCAAATTCAGCATTTTTCTTAAATGAAAGTACTTAAGATTTCTGTTACTTTGTCTTGTTTAACTCAAATACATATTTTGCATTACACATTTAAATCTGCTAATCTTGAGGTTTTATTTTTCCTTGGGGGTGCTGGTCAATGAGAAACTGAACATGAGCCAGCTTCAGTGTGTGCTCACAGCCCAGAAACCAACTGTGTGCTGGGCTGCGTCAAAAGGAACATGACCAGCAGGTCAAAGGAGGTGATCCTGCCCTTCTACTCTGCTCTTGTGAGACCCCACTTGGAGTACTGTGTACAGTTCTGGTGTTCTCAACATAAGGATATGGAACTGCTGGAGCAGGCAGAGGGGGTGGAACTAGATGATCTTCAGGTCCTTTCCAACCCTAACTATTCTATGACTCTACGCAGCATCTCAGTTCCTGCCATACAAATGCAAACACAATAATTAAACGGATTTGGGGATTTTATTTGAACAGTAAGGTAAAAGCATTTAAAAGCATATACTTATGAAACAGTAGGAAGATAGAAAAAACAAATTCAAATAATTTTAAATTAATACTGACAAAATCAGTACTGATGAAACTAAGCTGAAAATAAATGTGGTAAGTTTATAAGTAAGTTTGCTCAGATAAGGTTTATAGTTAGTGTTAGGTATCTACATAATTCCCTGGCTTGATAAAGGTCCTTTCATTACCAACATGTATAAGGCAAAAGAAGTGCAGGACGTAAAAGCCAAGATATACATACCAAGAGTCTATCCAGCCTTTCCTTATTCAGGGCACCAATTGGCTTACTAAGGTCACGGAATGTTTCAGGTTTTGTCAGATCTAAAAAAATCCCCAGTTAGACTCTATGTATTCTACTAGACAGGAATATAATCGATATTTAAAACAAAAGAAAAACAAACAAGCCAAAACCCAATACAAAACCCCTCCAATAATTTTTTCTGCTTCATTACTGCAAGAGAATCAGCTTACTTTAAATGGCTATTCATTTCTTCTTATAGGTAAATGTAATCTCATCTCGTACCTCTTGCTTAAGAACAAGTAGCTACGTGTACATGACAGCTATTGCAACTAGAATCACCTAGTCAATATGGGTCCTGCTACCCGAGGCACAAAAGCAGGTGGCATTGTCTTCTTCCTACTTGTTCACTGTTCTGTCAGGCTACAGTTAAGTCCCACCAAATAATGAGATTGAAGCATTTGAGCGGATGCTGATGAATAGAATGAGTTCCCCTACTCTACCCCATGTATAGGGACACAGTCCTCAAAAGGACAAGCTTCCAACACAAATTGCACTAAGACCCTTAATCAAGGAGCCTAATTTAGGCACAAGTCTTGTTAGCCTCTTCCATTCAACTTATAATGCTAAGAATTGTAAAAGGACACCTATATTCTATATATTTCAATGCATCCAACTTGTTCCACAAAAAGCCATTTTACTGCACAACATCCAAGATCGCTAATGCCAAGTTCATTCTGATGTAACATGAACTTTATGCAGTGTAAACACCCTCCTCCCCGAAACATTTTGGGTTGGACATGATACACTAACATGCCTTTTTGTACACACATACCTAATACTGAACTAGAGTAGTCTGCTATGATCCAGGGAAATACAGGATACTGAGAGAGATCATTGCAACTTCTATCAGCCAGATTGTTGAGATGAAGAAGATACTGGTAATTGGATATATGTCCTCGCTGCCACTGCAACATATAACTTTCAGCAGTATGCTCTGTAATGTGATTTTCTAAAACAAAAGAAAACATTAAGAGTTTTGAGGTTTGGAGTTCCATCCCCAAATTATACCATGATTAGTATTACGCAATATAAAATAATTAAGGTCAGAGGTGCTTAAAAGAACAAGTCAGAATTAAATGGTAACTTCATATTTTGAAAACTACCATACTTTATACATTTTTTTTTTTAAGATCTATTCAAACAGATCTAAGCTACATCATCATCATCACCACCACCTTCACCTGCAGCTTGAAATTTCACCTCTGGAAGTTATCCAGATAATGAAGTTTGAAGCAGGGTTAACAGCATGCAGTTAATTCAATAACAGAAAAAAATCATGTCAGAATCTATTTCCTTTTGAAAGGAAAATCTAAAAGATTAAAATAATTCTCAGAGAAAGCAATTATTTCTTTGTGGACTTCTCACTTTGCTTTGTGAAGTGGGGAAAATGTCAATGGATATTTATGCCAGTTCCTTAAAACAGAACTGGAGTTCTGGTACAATGACAAAATAGCACAAAATTTAAACACTTTCAATACTGGCAGTAAACATGAGTTGCAATGTTTAGTTGTAGTCAGATCACTTTTTCTACTTGTTTTTCTAGGAACCATGCAAGCCTGTTAGCTTCCGTTCATGATCTTCAAAAGATATGCATCACTTTCTTGGAATTAATGCATACAAGACTTAGTAAAAATGAGAAATTAACTGGTTCAGAATGGTAATTTTCCTCAATCACTTCTAAGGCTGAGGAAAGTTCAGATATGTATGTGTGCACTGGGAATCCAGCCATTACAAGAACTTTCTTAACAGGATTTTTACTTGGACTTAAGCACCAGTGGGAACCATCTAAAAGGCAGTCTATACTCTTTCAGCAAAATGCAATTTAGCTGAGTGGATCTTATTTGCCCCTTGCTTTGAAGATAGTGTTTTGTGGGGTTTTTTTGGGGGGGATGAGGGTGATAGGGAGGCTGGTGGTGGTGGTAGTGAAGTGGGGTTAGGAGGAGGTGTTCAATGACAACGCATATCAAGTTGCAAGTCAAAAGGATTAGTTTCACTTTGATCATGCTGTCTTACCTTTCATACTTGGCTCTTCAAACACGAACAGAATATATGCAACTTCATAGAATCTATTCTGAACTTTGCTACTTCTTCTAAAAAATGTTCAGGGCTAATACATCTGTTTATTCTTATTCTTTCCATTCTTCCCACATAACAACAGAGCAAAACCCAGACAAATTTCCCCACACAAGGTACTATAAACTACATTAAGAAGTAAATACTGCAAACCTATATATGTTGCAATAAGGAAATAGAGCTCATCTCGATCTTGATAGTTGTAGAATTTCAAGTAGATGTCAGAACACAGATCATTTTCTGTGCAAAATACTTCAAGTCCCTTAGAAGTTAAAGGGAGGGAAAAAGTAAAGGAGAGCAATTACTGACAAGCTGTGATATTCATTTTTTTTTTTTTAACAGAATATTCCAGTAACTAGCATCTAAAGCTTAAGTCTCTAAGCTGCATAACAATTATGCTTACACAGTTTAACATTTCGATCCTTTCTATTTCCAATCATAAAAGCATTCAGTTTACAGCCAGTTGAGCAAATAGCTTTTCAGCTGTCCATAGATTGGCTCTGTCTGGATTGATTAAGGGAAGTAACATCACAAGTGAATGGAGTAAGGCAGAGTAAAATGTCTACTTAGCTTAAACATGCTTTGAGACAAAAATTTTGTTTAAGACTGAAATTTCAGTACAAACACTGAAAGCATACAACTGAGGTTGCACAGCAGCGCTCTCATTACTCCTCAGTCATGTACAGGGGGACTCATCACTCCACATTAGTCTCAGCTAAACCAGCGATCAAACTCCCTCTATGAGTCAACCCAGAGAGAAAATATACCATGAGAGCAATTCATTCTATTGCACGATAGGTGTCTGAAATAAATAGAATGAGTCACTCCCTAGAGATGCTCTCTTCTACCTTCCCCTACACTGACTTCTTATGAAAGACATTTTTCATCCTTGACAGAGTTCGCTCTTCCTGCTTTCAACTTTTTAACAACACAGGGAACTAAACCACTTAAAAGCCAGGAAGGATCTTTTGAGTGCTGTTCGCTATTTAATCTGGACTATTTAAAAACGCATAGCTTTCAGCTAACGATGCACACAGTTTCAGCTGGTCATTTAAAGAAACAACATATACAGCAAGATATTAAAATAAAAATAATATTTGAGCTTACCAATGGCATTAGCCCATGTCTTCTTTTATAGATGCGACGCACATTTTGCAGTGTTATTTGTACTACTGGTTTCTGTGGGAAGCAAGGGAGGGGGAAGAAAAGATGGAGATATTCTAGAAGGTTTATGTTCTTCTACATTAAACTTTCCAGTCATTATGAAGTTTCTCTTGACTAGATATACTAGAAATATGAAAACAATAACCATCCATGTCATGTTAGCAGTGGAACAATGGTGCTAAGCAGTTATGTTAAAAAGAGAAAGCTTGTCTTTGCTGTTGATTCTTGTATGAGTAGCAAAGCAGTTTAAGAATAAAGAATGAACAACGTATTATCAGCAGAGTCTGTCACCAGTTATAATAATCATGCAAGAGAAAGGAGCAGAACACAATAAACTGTGTTAAGAACAAGGAAGACACAGAGCTGCTGGGCAAACTGTTTGCCAATGGTGTCACCTGGTGGACAGAAATTGAATGGCATTTTGTCATCAGCGGTGTAACACATTTTTCCTTGTGCGGGCACAAATATCAGGGGCCTGCTAAGACTAACGCTGCTTTTTCTGTGAGAAGGTTCCAAAGCAGTAATGTCTGCAACATGCATTCAGTTTTCCTCTAGAGAAAAATTATTGGTTTAATATAAAACCCAGCTAAGATCTTCCAATATAAAATAAATGTACATAAAGCTCTTACTAGGTAGGAATTGCAACACAGAGTAAAATTAAGAAATTTATCTTAAATGAAGTGCTACAAAAAGTGATCTCTCAAAATATCAATAGGGAATGAGCAAAAGAAGTTTTGAGCTTTGTCAGGAGGAGGTCAACTTTAAGCAAATTAGCACAGAATAAAGCCTCAGAATCAGAGATATGCTTGAATGCAACACAGCAGCAGGGATCAAGGAGCTTCTGATTATAAATGAAAACAGAGGCTTGGAGATGTGCTTCATGTGCACTTAAAAGGAATAATACAGAAAGTGAAAACTGTCCACTAGAGGAGCAGCGTGCTCATATCATATGCAAGACCATCTATGAGGCACTTACAGGATATCCATTAAGAGGCTGGAAGTACAAGTTAGCATCAGTAACACACACATGCCCTGGATTAGTCACCAGTGGTGTCACCATTTCTGCTTTACATTCCATATGCAGCGTTTCAGAAATGCTTTGAAATCTACAAGTGAAGAAAAGGAGTAAGTTTACCTCCAGTTCTTACTTAAGAAGAGCTGCCCTGAAATTCTTTAGAAAGATTTTAGGTTAGCTTATAACCTTAGGACATCAGAAGGGGGACTTCACTAAGCCTATTTCAGACACAACAAAAGTTCTTTGTCCAGACCTCTACTTTAAGAGGTACTCCAGAAAGTTGCTACTGCACTAAGTTGCTACGTTGCCACCAGCCTCAGAGCAGCAATCAAGTTGACTGTTTTATACAGAGCTTTATTTGGCATTTTGATTTGCAACAAATTCATAAACAGAATGGTCTGGAGATAAAGTAATACATTCATCTTCACAACACAGAATTTCCCATTCTGTGTTGCAGATAGCTCCAAATACAAGAGAACATAACTCTCTGAATTAGAGAGCTTATGCTGCCCCAAACAAGAAGATATTAAGTACTGATGCAGCAGACTAATCAACCAAAAGGAGGAATAATTTCCCAATACAAAGGAGTCAGAAAGTTACCTGTTTTTATCAAATGAAGTTCTAGCCAAGCGGGATTGCAATATAGCAGTTATCTAATGTGGAGGGGAAAAAAGAAAAAAAATAGTCTAAGATTCAATTGCACTCATAACTTCATTATTAGACAGTGATATCAGGAATAATCAGATACTTACCATGGCAGCTTGATCTCCCATCTTATCTAGACAAGAAGCCCTGTAAAGCTGAAAAAAATGAGCTGTAAGTGAAACAGCACAGAGATGTCTTACACAGCTCAGAAGCCAACAGAAACTAGGGGGAGGGTGGGTGGTTTAAGTGTTCTTGGGGTCAGAGTACTAAAAGAGCTATTATTATTTCTTTTTAAAGTTGGACATGTTGTTCATTGAGCTACTGTCACGTTATTACTTTGTCTATATACTACAATCCTGCATAGCAAAAGTTAATACAAGTAGCTTACAACAGTTGTCAGAACTAGATGCTGTGTTCAACTGCTACATTTTAAAAATAGATTCTCCAAGGTTCTCACCTTGAGAGTAAAGAAAGCTCTCCATTAAATATTAAAAGACAAAAAAAAAAAGCTGTAATAAAGTGTGCAGTGATATCAAATAACCACATACCTGATGCAGAGTTTGCACAACGTCCCCTAGCTTCCCAGCAACATCCAGTTGGAAAAAGTGTTCTGTTCTACCCTAAAACCAAAAGTATATTTACCACAAATGAGTTTAAAATAAAGCTCAATAAAAACCAAATAAACAAAAAAAACAAACCAAAACTAAAACTAAAAAACTTAAATCAAAATACTCTAAAACCTGGTCAAATATGCTACCAAAAGTTGCAATATACCTGAAACATTCCAAAGACAGATGTTAAACCTGATTTTTTTTCTTTACAAATATATCTCCCCTGTGATAAGCTCTTTGTGCACTATTTAGTCTGTTATTTAATACAATGCAACATAATAGCTTTGAAGTGAACAAATAAATGTAGCATAAACATCAGTAAATGTAAAACTAGTACCTGCTCTACTTTAATATCAGGTAAACACATGTAAATATAGAACTAGTACATGACACATTACATTAAGCCAGCTATGGTATATCTTTCAGTCAAAAGATACTAGACCATCAAATGTTTAAAGACTAAGCTATAAAAGTTATCATTCACCTCTACATAAATGGTTTTGGGCTGAAAAGATCCCAAATCCAGTTACAACCTGTTGTGACTAATAAAAACCTCACTAACACATCACCTAGTATATGTGCCATACTCATTTTTCCCCCGCAAGGTTTTTCCAGCTTTCTTAAATGTCGTTTCATAACACGTATTTCTGGTTTTGACTGTAGTATATTAAAAGCATGTGCACTGATCAACGAACAACTGATCTCTTACACATAACTCATATTTAGCAAAGGTGGTGAGATCCCTTGATGACCCCTGAATGTAGTATAAGATTGTATCAACACATTTCTGGAGCGTTTTGTAATTTCTCAGGCTAAACTAAAAAAAAGGAAAGCATGACTCTCAGAAAATCCACTGGATGGTCTACAAGGACTGCTTACAGCCAACAGTGCAGAAGCTTTTGTGAGTGGCTCTCTGTAGCTCTCCAGTCATATACAAAGACAATAGCTCAGTATTTTGTAATTGATCTGAAACAATCAATGCAAGACATGGAAGATAAAATGTAGTGCCAAATGTCTGCACTCAGTGACACATCTAGAACTGGCAAACAATTCAAATATTTAGCAGTAACAGAAAAAAAAAAATAAATCTGAAATTAGTGAAGGCAAACTTTTGTGAAGTAAATTGTAATATTTTATTGTCAGGAATCTTTTAGGTATGTCTGAATATGACTTAGAGGAAAATAAACTGAAAAGCCTTCCAAACAGCTCTTTTGACTCTTCTTTTTCACTGTGCTGGCAACATGATATTTGTACATTTAATAAATCTTGCACATGGAAGCAAAACAGAAAACTGAAGGACTAGATGAGAAAACATGTTCAAAACATGAAGAATTAATGGCATAAAGCAAGCAAAGAAACAAAAAAATTTTAAAAATCCTAGTTTAGAGACAGCTGTAGTCACAAAACTAATACAAAGCATTTGCTGAAAGAACAGAGATCATCCATTGCCTCTCTGTTGTTCATTACAGCAATGCAAATTTACGGATTCCATCACTCTTGATGTTTTTTACTTGAACAAGTAAAAGAGAAACACAATTCTGTCTGTTTCAATTCTTGGGCAAATATGGTGCTTAATGACCCTACATTTTCATTTTGTGTTTGTGTGTTAAGGCATCTGAAAAACCCTTACTTCTATGCCGTACAGCATCCAGGCTCAGAATCAGAGCAGAATGCAACCAGAAACAAGCTCTGATTTCTGTGGTGAGCAGCCTCATCCACCATTTCTTTCAACCGTGAAGTATCCAGCTGGGAAATTTCAATTAGCAATCTCTCATCTCAGGTGTAAGCAAAACTGAGAAGCTGCCATTTATCCAGGATACATCATCCACTGAATACTAGCAGCCAGCTCTGATTGTTGAGCCCAGAGCTACGCATCAAGGTAAATAGCAAGTGTCAAGTCTGCAGTACATCCTTCAAGAAATATCACAAACCCATTAAAGAAGAATTCAGACACTTGTTTTATCAATATGCACAATTACCTTTTTCAAAAGCTCTATTGTTATATTCCTCAAATGATAATTATCTTACTCTTTCAGAAATGATAACAAATTCTTGCAAAACACTGGTTTGCTAAGAATAGGAAAAAAAAATATACTCACTCTTACTGTTTTATAGGGTGCAATGATGTTTCTTTCTTTAATAAGAAAAACCTGGAAGAGTACGAAATGTTAGTTTCAGTCCTTAAAAAAAATAATAAAATCAGAAGCACTGACAAATGCAAAGCTAGGAATCCTAAGTAAGCAAACACTGGGTTTCAATATCTTGCTTTAGCTACACCAGAGAAACTGCAGAAAAAACAACGACCTTTTATAGAATCATAGAATCACAGAATAGCCAGGGTTGGAAAGGACTTTAAGATCATCTAGCTATGATCATCTAGTTGATAGCAGTTAACTGCAAAGGGGGCAAGTGTCCAATTTAGTTGAGGCTTACTTACATAGAATCATAGAATGCTTAGGGTTGGAAAGGACATTAAGATCACCTAGTTCCAATCCCCCAGCTATGAGCAGGGGCACCTCACAGTAGACAACATCACTCGAGGCTCTGTCCAGCCTGACCTTGAAAGCTGTCAGGGATGGAACATTTACTACTTCTCTGGCCAACCTGTTCCAGTGCCTCACCACCCTCACAGTGAAGAACTTCTTCCTTATATGTAACCTGAACTTCCCCTCTTCTAGTTTAAACACATTACACCTTGTCCTGTCACTACAGTCCCTGATGAAGAGTCCCTCTCCGGTATCCTTGTAGGCTCCTTCAGATACTGGAAGGCTGCTATGAGGTCTTCACACAGCCTTCTATTCTCCAGGCTGAACAGCCCAAAGTTTCTTAGCATGTCTTCATATGGGAAACACATTTTCTAAATATACTCAGTACACAAAAAAATAGCAACACAAGAAACCTTGACTACACAATACCCTTCAAAGAAGAAGTTTCAAGATGAAATTAAATATACTGAATACTTTAACATGCTTCACAAACTTCTCCAGCATAGATAACATTAAATGCTTGAGTTCATTTTTGACTGCAGCAGTACTTAACTAAGCAAAGCTATCAATTTTAGATATTGCTAAAGACAGGTTTTACAAAGATACTAGAATATTTAAAAGGATATTTCCCACCTCATCTCTGTCCTTTCCTGAAAGGAAAACATGAACACTTTTTTGGAAACGTGCAAACCTTTGAACACCTATCAGCTGCAATTTATCAAAGTTTGAAGTACATTTCCTTGGTTAAGTATGAACATATCCAAATTAATCTCAACTTATGATTGAAACTTCAAGCCAGTATTTCAGAACAGCTACCAAAAACTATTTTGTGGACATACAGCACAGTCCAGTGTTTCCACAAAGATGAAATGCAAAGATCAAGATGGCCTTGCCATTACCACTACATGCTGCATGAAGTAAAAGAAAGCAATATAGCAAGACCAAAGATGATTAATAACCAGTTTCATTTCCATCTATTCTCCTTTCTCATTCAATTCTAAAATTGCCCTAAGCTCCATTATAAAATGCACAGTGTGAAAAGTTCACTTTATCAAATTAATGACTTAATGAAGTCATTAACAATTTAATATTCCCAGCATCAACAGCTTCGCATTAATGCTAAATTTTTGACACTAATTAGTCTTGTTTCCAGTTAACCCCCTACCCTAAGACTCCAATTTTGAGAAAGACACCATTCAAGAACATAACCTTGCTCATTTATACATCAAGAATCTGTTACACGCAGGTCTTACCTGATTACATACAACAGAAATCCCTCCAGATGTATCCCTAAAATGTAAATAAGATAATTGAAGTGATGGCCATTTCAGCTTTAAAAGGGGCTAAATACGTAACTCAAATTCACATACCGTGTGAAAGGGTTCTTTGTTTCATTATCTTCTGGGGCTTTTATACTAATGCAGTCTCTCAGTGGTATCTGCAGCAAGTTATAAAAATACATACTTCTTAAAAGCTTTATAAAGAGAATCTTAAATTACCAAGAAATTCTAAGTTCACACTGTTTACCTTTATAATAGGTTGGATATTGTCATCAGGTTCAAAAATTATTGACTTTGAACAGATTTTTAGAGACCCTCTGAATTTTCTAAAAGGAATAATAAAAAATAAAGTAGTCATGTATGTGTTAGAGATCCACAAGACTAAAACAACTCTAGTAAATGACTGTATTAAGAGTTTTGTACCTTTCATCTCTGCAACCTTTATTTCTAATATGATTAGCTGTGTGCTGTTCAAAGTAATATTCTTCCAGGTTAAGAAGCAGCAGTGAAAACCTATAAATAAATAAAAAATATTTATTCAAAAAGGAAACACTGCAACAGTTACAGTTCTTAAGATATTCTGTAAAGCGTTTGGGAAGTCTTCACCAATTTCTGTGCTGCGCCACATCCCCCAAAAATGAATTAGATTAACTTTTTGAAAGAACAAACACATATGGAAAATTTGTATATGCATGAGGACAATTGACTGATGGTCTTCCAACATGCACAGAGTTAGGTATCTGATTCTGTTCATATGTCTTAGGTGGGAACTGTCCTAACACGGCCAGGCTTTCCACCCATTTAACATTAGGTTAGCCCCGATCTGCATATGCCTATCAAAATATGCAATAACACAAAAGGAGAGGCAGGAACTAACTGCTTGGAATGGAGGAGATCAGATCTTTCTGAAGCAAAGAGCCAAATTACATTGGTTGAGCCACTCAACAGATACCCTCGGAGGAAAGATTACCTTTATCTGTAACCATATTCCTGTACTTTCTCTGTACCAGTGCCTCTTCAACTCAAGGGAGATTAAGTTTATGGACTAATCCAATAGACAACTAACTTCAACAACAACAAATAATAACAATAAAACCTCTGAAATCTTCTAAAGTATTTAACTGCAGGATCATAGTAAGGAGGAGGTAAATGCATGGTAAGAGGTAAATGCAAATAGGCTAGATTAGATACAACATGAAACTGCGCTCGCTAATGACTTGACTTAAAAAACTGCTGCAAGCGATTAAAACACACCAACACTACTAACAGGGTGAACACAGGGTCGCCTATGTTTTCAGCTGTCGGTAGTGCAGTGTGTATTCACATAGAAGGAGGACCAGAAACATCTATCACTTCAGTTGGAAGCACACCAGTTTGCTTGTGTGCAGTGGCGGTATGATCAGCAGAAGTTCTTAGCATTTACTCACATCCACTCTTTGAACTTTTTGCTGTGTTCATGATGTGCTCAACAAGAAATGCCTGTGACAATGCTAATAAACATCAAATGTCCCCAGAGCAGTAGTCAAACAGCAGTAAAGATGTCAAGAGTTCACAAAATGAACTGAATGTACTTAATAGCCTTTCGTTAAGAAAGCATATTTCATAAGAGAAAAAAACAGTTACTGGAAAATACATCTTGTTCAACAAAGACTTGTGTTGTGGCTGTTATATTAAACAGAACATAACAATAAAGGTTTACTGTAAACACAAGTAACAGTGGGTCAATATACTCAAAACTGCTTATGTGTCCAAGACACTCTGTACTAATGCTCTGTTGCTTTTTCAAAATGGCATTGTCTTTACCTCTTTTTTCTTGTCAACAGGTATTTTACAATGCCATTAAAAAATAAATGATGCTATAACGTTACAAAACATGAGTTAGAACAATATATGCCATACAAAACTCCTTCAGAAAATTCAGCACGAACCTCAGCCTCTTCAGCCTCTACGCCAGTTGCTGTTATTGTAAGGTTCTGGAGTATCTCCAGTTTCCAGTGGGGCTATTTCATATTTATTTGGCTCACTCACCTTCAAGAAGCTAAAACATGAGGTAGAAACAGTCTACAAGCTAAGGCAGAAGAGGAGTATGAAACCATACCGTGTTCCACACAGTTACTATAAAATCCCATTTTTCAACACATCACACAGTTGAAGTCATTTGGGATAAACTTAAAATTCTGGGGATTTTGCAAACTCAGATCCAGCAAATACTATCATATTTTTGACTGAAAGCTATATAATAAAGCTATGTTAGGATATATAAAGAGAAATACACCATCAGAGCGTTTTTCTTTCTAGTATAAGTATATACAATCAGCTTATTAGCCACAAGACAAAATATTTAAATAAAAAAAGGTTAGGAACAAAGGTAATATCCAAATTTATTTGAAATATATATATATTTGTATATATACAGTGCATAGTGTAAATATACTATACACTATAGTATATTTAAATATATATAATATACATAAATATTATAAATACTATACACTATAGTATATTTACATATATATAATATATATAAATATTAATTTATATATATTCTTCTACTCTCTTTTATCAGGGAACAGACACTATCGACACAGGGAACAATGAGCTTCACAGCAATGACTTTCGTGGGCACACAATTTTTCTCCCAAGGAAACTGGTAACTTCCAAGGTAACATCTGGTCAACAGAACTAATTTCTGAAGTTCTTCATTCTTGGTCTCTTTCCTTTGCCTCCATCCATTCTTTTGACAAACTCTCTACTTTTTTATATTCTTTCCTAATCCACAAGTTGGCAGCAGTGGTAGTTAATAGACTTCCCTTTTAAGTGTTTGGTAAATGTGAGAATCCATCTATTCAAGATAAGTCATGTGTTTAGATCAAAACATTGCATTTGTTATTCACAGTAACTACAACATGCTTACATAATCTAAAATACATAAAGCTAGAGTTCATTTTCAAAGTTTTCAGGATAACCAACCCCCAGAAACTACTGTACCTTTATATTCAACACATTATCCACTGTCGTGGTTTAAACCTCTCAGCCATGCAGTGTGCTCACTCACTTCCCCCTCTTTCGTCCCCCCAGCTCCCGGAGGGATGGAAAGGAGAATTGGAAGAATGCAACTCCCACAGGTTGGGATAAGAACAGTTTAGTAACTAAGGTATAACACAAATCACTACTGCTACCAAATAATAATAATGACAAGGGAAATACAAGGAAAGAGAATACAACTGCTCACCACCTGATACCAAGCCCCACCCCGCAGCAAGCCCACACACCCTTCCAGGTCTCTGCCCTCTGTTTTACGCCCTGGGCATGACATGCTGTGGTATGGAACACCTCTTTGGTCAGTTTGGGTCAGGCGTCCTGTCTCTGCTTCCTCCTGGCTTCCCCTCCTCCCCGGCAGAGCATGAGGCGCAGAGAGTCCTTGTCCAGACCAAAATGTTCTAAGCAGTAACCGAAATCACTTGTGTTATCAGCACTGTTCCCAGGCTGAAAGTCAAAACCACAGCACTGCACCAGCTACCAAGAAGGAGAAAAATGACTGCTACTGCTGAACCCATGACATTCATTCACCTTCCCAAAAGCAGAAGCTGTGGGCCACTGGGAACGATTTGAGGTACACTTTACCTGGCATACTCCTCACTCCTGCTGAATCAGATGCTTTCATGAAAAACACAACACAAGCTATGCACGAAAACTCAAGATAAGCTCTTCATACAGGCTAACTACGTACTGTGGGAAATTACAGGTTTCTTTCCTTTTAAATACAGTATTTAGTAGAAGCATCCAGTTTACTCTTTTGCTATTAAACTGTCTCTCCCATATGACTACTACAGTATCCAGTTAAAGCTCCTTGCTGGAGACCAGCGACCTCCTGTGCCCTAATCTCATGATCACTTCCTGATCTCTGCTTTGCTATCTTGAGAAAGGGTTGTATTGCTGGCAGCTGTTAAAGCACTTTCTCCAAACACTGTATGTCATATAGATCAAGTACATTTTCCACATTTTATCTTCACCTCGCCTCTTTCTCCGCAGAGCCTTACAGGTGGTCCTGCAGTCTCTTACAAGCATTTCTGTGCTTATTGCTACTCTCCTACTAGCAAGTCCATTTACTTTAACCACATTTTCTTGTATTTTCAGGCTGATGAGTCACTTCTGAAGGCAGAGCTAGACATCAAACCTCCACAAGTACAATCACCTATCTCTGCTCTTCTCAAGCACCCACTGCAACTGGGATGAAATTACAGCCTGTCCAAAGATCCTGTCACAAAAACTTCACTTTTCAGAAATCCATCTTTCTTGGCCATAAAGTATGGTACCCCTCACACCACATGATTTGAAATGTCTGCTTCTTCACCAGGACAAAAGAACATATGATCAAAGACATCATTAGTTAAGGAGAAGTATTGCTATACTTTTTCCTGGAATCCAACTCTGCATACACATACCAAGTCTACCCTTAATTCTCTTTCATGATACTGCCAGTGTGTTCCAGCTCCCTGGAGCTTTTCACATCTCATTTTCTCTTGCTGTTCTCTTTTGAAGCTCCTGGGAATAGTCCCTCTTACATTCACTTCTACAAATATGTTTTCAAGTTCTAGTTATGATACCAGAAGTGGAACAAAAATTTTCAGATTTGCATCTCAACTACTGGCTAGCGAAGATAGACAAGTTCAAGTCACTGCTAATTATGAACTTTGGAGATTATGAAGCATGATCACTGCAGTAACCTAGAATCTCTCAATTAATCTCAGTCCTTAAAGCTTAAGTACTTAAATTTCATTTTCTGTGTTAATGATCCACAGAGTTGTTAAAAAAAAGGAAAAGTAGAGTTTCATCAGATGTTATTAGAATACAGACAGAGCTTCTTATCTTCACAGAACAGTCTTCTTCCACGTAAATAAATACAGCCACTGACTGATAGCTATTGTATCAACAGGGTCCCTCTTGAGAACCACCACCACACAGGATGACACTTCAGTTTTGCCAGGAGGTTTAACAAGTGTTTACAGATAGCAAGAGAACAGATCAGTCTCCGGTATGTTGCATGAGCAGGCAAACACTGTGTTGTGAAGGCCTGAAAAACTAGGAAAACAATCACAATAACTATACAATTAAAGCAGTGGGGATCTTCAACATGCAACTAAGCAGCTGGACTTCAGGCTGTCTTCCAAAAAGCTTAGACAAGCTACTCCAAAGACACTTGTGATATCAAGATGACTGACATACAAAATTTATATAGTATCAACTGCTATGTAGTTCTACAACAGGAATCTGTATGCATGCTTAGTGTAGATCTAAAAGAGTAATTGAATTCTTATGCACATGACAGAAGGGAAAAACCCTGCAAAATCAAAACAAACCAGAAAACCAACATATAACAGTAGGAGGGGAATGCATGACACCCTCTATGAAAAACTGATTAAATCTGTAACAGTTGAGAACTGCATTTTGGTTTTCAGCCACTGAAGAACTGCAGTGTTCCCTGTGCTGAATAATTAAAAGCACATATTGTAAACCTATGACTTGCACACTGCCCTAGAAAAGCAGTCCATATCACAAAGCCAATGTCAAATCAAGTGAGACCAAGCAAGTCTCCTCCCAGCCTACCCTCTCTTGTCTTTAAGTCTGACCCCAGGACATAGCCCCCCAACCCTCTCTTAACCACAGCAATTAGGTAACCTGGTCTTCCAGTAAGAATGACTGGACAACTTCAATAATGCAGTTGGCCCCTTCTCTTCCTCCCTCAAATAAACCCTCTCTATATCTATATCAAAGCAAACCATAACTATTAACTGGGAAATATAAAAAAATTCTATCATATCTAACATGAAAAAGATATATATATATTTGTCCTTTTAAATTATAAGCAAGAACTAGAAACAGAACTGGTTGTTTTGTTGTTTGATTTGTTGTTTTGGGTTTTTTTCAGATACTAAGACAAACAGTTGTGGGTTTAAGAAAAAACAAAGGAAATCATCTACATTTGCCTCTTGTTCTCAAATTTTGTATTCCTACAACACAAATATAATTTTGTCAATTCTGATATCAAATATCAGAAAGTACTGTTTCAGGCAAATATAAGAGATCAAGTTTGAGATATTTTTCTTATCATCAGCAAGTGATTCATTTTAATCCATTTTCAAAATGTATAACCCAACATACTTGAAAATTCCCAAGTATTAATAATTTCATCAGTGTTTATTAACAATCTACTTGGAGAAGGGTCATGCTGTATCTTCTTTTGGAAAGCAACTCAAGTATCTGTTGACACAAAATCCTTTAAAATAAGCAATAAAGCTCACATCTTAATGTGTATTACAGGATATTTTTATGCTGGTCTCCTAGTAAAGATATTTCATAAGTTTATGTTCACAAATTTTTGGTCTTAATGGCTCACAACAGACTGAAGTTAGTAAGCCACATCATGTCTTCAGGGATCATTTACCATTTTCTCTTGTACATTGAGCTTGACATTTTAGACTATTTTAAAAAATGTTATTTTGATAACAAAAAAATAGACAAATTAGACAAGATTTTCAAAGAAAGCTCAAACCACATGAAAATACCTATAAACAGCAAGAGTCTGAATGATGCTGAATGCCTTATAGCTTTTAAACGGTCTGTTCTTTATCCTCAAAGTCTTTCCAATAGCAAACACACTTTCAGAAAATGTTTAAGAAGACTGTATTTTCTTAATTCATGTGAATTTGAAAATTAGAATTTAAAGGG
>JANRGW010045289.1:0-32537 GCA_024733675.1 Psilopsiagon aymara | reverse complement strand
AGGGGGAGTGTGGGGTGGAAAGGGCAGCCTCACAGGTTCAACCTAGCCTACCAAATTATAATACCTCAAAAAAATTACTTACACTTGCAAAGCCTATCCACTTCTGACTGGAAAACCTACCACGTTAGCAAATAGATCAGAACACAAGCTCCTTTTCAGAGCTGTGGAGTTCCCCCCAGGACAGTTCTGCACAGACTTAGTAACCTCAATTGGGCCATGGAAGGGAACATGAAGTACCAGAAACGGTACAACATGAAGGGGTCAGGAACAAGAACAAGGTGGCCAGAAATGAGACCTTCCCCTTTTGAAGGCTGAAAGCCTGCGCAGCAGCTTTGCTTTCAGAGACACCGAGAAAGGCAGGTTTCACTTTCCAGGTTGAAATGAATCACTAGCCACGACTGCTACCAGGGCAAAACCTTGAGCTTTACAGTGGGTGGAAGGGAACTTAGGTTCTTACATCTCAGGTGTAATTCAAACCTGGTATTCAAAACCAACAGCAACAGCAGCTTTGGGGTGTGAGGGGAGAAGAACACGGAATCACAGAATAGTTAGGGTTGGAAAGGACCTTAAGATCATCTCATTCCAACACCCCTGCCACAGGCGGGGTCACCACACACTACACCATGTCACTCAAGATTCCTTCCAGAGTGCCCAGGCCTTGCATGCTGCCAGGAATGGAGCACTCACAGCTTCCTTGGGCAACCTGTTCCAGTGCCTCACCACCTTCACAATAAATCCTTGCTTTCTCTCACCAATACAATTCAACATGCTAGGTAAGGGAACATTTTCTATTGTAACAATTCACACAGCAAACAACTTTAAAGAACGTAAGGGGCTTCCCAAGTCTGAAACGTAAGGATGACTGTTCAGTCACTGTTGTGTTTGTTTGTCTATGGAGGTATGCTGGGGGGGCAGGAGGAAAGGCAGTGGATAATCAGCATAACGCTGTCACACAGACCTCCACACCCTCCTCCGGATAATTTTAATGAAGGCTTTAACAGATTTTATGTTGAAACATCTTCAATTCCCACCCAGTGTTAGAAGTATACAAAACCTGGTGGAGTACAGTTAATTAATCCTTTAATAGCGTATGACAGAGCTGTTTGAGCTCAAGAGGTAAGCAAGCACCTACACTTAAGGGGAGAGGTAAATTAAAGCATGTTAATATATTTCTGCTTAAAAACTAATTTCAGATTCCTGTACGTATTGTTCCAGAAAAATTACCCTGAGGAGATCTGAAAAATCTATATGAAAGTGGTACAGAAGGTATTTGCTTGTGAAGTGAACTGGTATCGGTTTGAGTAGCAGCTTCAGGGGAAGACAAAAAAAAGAAGCCACATACCTTGCCAAGGAAAAAAGAGAACTTCATATACAGCAGCATAAAGATAAGGGTGACAATGGGAAAGGCTGGTAAATGAACAAAGCACTGAAGAACTCTGGTTGCTCTCTTCTAAATACAAAGTTGAAAATTACTTGTTTATTTTTGCCTTTTTCAAAAAGCTCCCACATAATTGCCACTTAGAAAACAGCTGATGAATAAGAGCCAAGAACACACCCAATACACTCAGGAAAACTAGGCACAACACTAAGTAGCAGAAAAACACCTGCAAAACTTCACCTCCTATGATGTCACTCCCGACACACAAGGTCTGGGAATCCAAATGGTACCCAAACATTCCTAGCATTGTTCAGAGTATACAACAAAGAGAATCACACTTTACAAATTACACTGTGGGGTTTACATGTCCTACCAAGATGCCATAAAAATATCCTCCAAATAAAGAGTGCATTGTATCAGGCTTAGTCTACTTGAGAATTTTACTGTTACTTTGCTTGATGTGCCTGTCCCTCTATATTCCAGTTTGCAAAGGTCTCACCTAAGATCCAAAAACATGGGGGGGTGGGGGGGGGGAACCGACATAAACAAACAAAATAAAAACCCCAAGAAATGCGCATTTTATATACCAATGTCACTTAGCAACTGAATCAGGGGACTTGTTCAAATTAGATAGAGGAATGAATGTGTATGACCTGGTGTCTTGGCAAAATCCTGTTTATACCACCCTGAGAAGGTACTCCACAGATCCTGCTTTGAATTCTTACCATTTCCACCATTTCAGGAAAGTGCATGCTGGAAACATACTTGAACACAAGACACAAAGTGACTGATCCAACACAGCTTGCACAATCACTTGACACAATATGGAAAGTACAATCCTGATAATGGAAGGACATTGCCAAGGATGAAAAGCATGTTAGCCCTATCCAGCAGCAGCCCACAGCCGTATAAAACCAATTCTCTAAACCTCTTCCTAATTAAAGCAAAGTATCTACAGATGAGCTGTAGGACTCATTTGCTTACATTTGAATAAAAGCCTTCATTATGTATATTTTGTCCCAAGAGATTATGATAAGGCCACAGATTTTCCCCAAAATACCCAAATGCCGAAGCAACCATCATGTAAAAGATCCAACCAAAGGCCTACATGTACTGCGAGCTGGTTACTTTGTGTGAGTGATATTCCCAGTAGAAGAGAGAAACCCCTCAAACAGGAAGCCAAGTAACATGCAAGACAAAACAGCAGAACTGTTATAAAGAGTCTCTGTATCAATGCCATGTTTGGGCAAACCACCAACAGAATCGACAACTCAGTTATAAAGAGAGCAACAACCTCCTGAGCCAAACACCGCACCATTCAGTTTGAAGTTCTGTAACTACAATTGTTTGTAAAAAAGGATTCCTGTTAATGAATGCTAAATATTTTAGGTATTAAATAAATTGGGTAAGTGTGCACACAACACTTACAAAAAGGGACATAACAGCTTAGCTTTCTTTATTCTGAACACCTGGGCAGAGTAAAACCAGCGATGAACACAGATGAAATAGATACACAATATGGATGAATTCGAAGGGAAAATTCCCACCAGAATAAACCCTGCTCAGTAGAGACATGGATTTATTTAATCAAACGTAAAGTAAAACCTGCTCCTTGTTCTCAGTGAGTGCGCACAGGACATTTCATTAGTTTCTTGTTTTCTTCTAGAAAACTGCACACAGAAAAGCAGGTTTATGTAACCAGGTATTAATGCAGTTCAACTAATTAGTTAAGAAGAAGCAATTTTTTCAGACCATTTAAAACCAATCTGATCTTGCTTCCCCTCTAAAGCAACTGCATAAGATGATTAACCTTTTGCCTACTAAATTTGGTGGTACTCTTAACCAGAACTTTTACAGGTTTTATTTTTGTAGTAGCAGCAACAAACCAACCAACCGCACCTGAAATGCAGTTGCCACAAAGTTTCAAAAAGTCCTTATCCTCTCACTAGGAAGTACCTACACCAAGGTTACATAAATCATGAGGAGCTATGAAGAAGGAGTTGGTGTCTGTAAGTTGCCCAGTAAGCAAAAAGAAAAGCTGTCTGAGGCTGTTCCTCCAATTAAGTGATAAAGAGCGGGGTTGTTGGGGTTTTTTGCTGCTGTTTTAAGCAGAACTATAAGGAAAACAGGAGACACAATTTGATACTTCTCATTTGCTACTTCAGAGATCAAAATACTTTAAGTCACTTAATTGTTTTCCAGAAAACCCAATTCCGAAAAGCATAAGAAGAGAAGGACGGGGAAATACCTAATATAAGGTACAAAATATATAGAATATTACTTCTCTTTTACACAGATACTAATTGTTCGGCAAGTGGAAGAAACAGAGAAATGACATTGCAGATATTGAAACAGAAAAAACTACCAGTGCAAATGAGAACAAGACTTTCATGAAGTGCTCGTATTACAAACTCAAATAAGATTATCCTAAAATATTTCCAACTATGAGCAAAGAAAAATATTTCTCATTAGAGACTTTCAACAACTGCATATCAGTAATGCTGACATACACTGATATGTGGGGTTTGTTTTCAGGGCTTTTTAGAAGAGACTTAGGTCCCACTTGAGTACTTTATGACAAGTCTGATGAGTTTTGGCCTTTTCTCAGCTTCTCAATAAAAAAGGAGACTATGTATATTAAATCCTTAACAGAGCTAATATAGTCATTCTCACTTTTTATATACTTAAGACGTTATATTTCAAAATTAGAAACTGTTCTCTTTTTCTTTCTGCACAGGAAGTTTGTATGTTCTCCCTGCAGCCCCTCATTCACAACTGAAGCCACAGCAGCCCCCAATGTCTGTACTCCAAAAACACTTCAAGAGTTACAGTAGATTCACAGGCTGAATAGCTATGAATCAGAAATTATATTGACAAAGCAAGCCAAGCTCTTTGTCGTGCTCTTCTCACCAGCAATAAACAGTACTGTGTGATCGGCAAACCTGCAGCAAGAATTTGCACAGGGCTTGTGCAGGAACAAGTCTCTCTTGTCCCGTGGCTGCTGGCTTCCTGGTACCTTCAATGGGAGCCAACTGGGGAGCCTTGGTCCCTCCAGAGAAGACACCCATCCTTGCACTGCTTGACCCACGCTGACCTATCACTTTCACCTCAGAGATTTCCCACATGGCAATACTATCGTAGCAAAGGGTTTTGAAACTTCATGACAAGCCAGACAGAGATAAGCCACATCAAAGAAAGCTGGACACTACCTAAAAATAAGAGAGTCGATTCAAGATATACTAGAGCACGTGTGAGAAGCCTTTCTTGTATGTTTAGCTAGCCACAGGAGCGTAAAATACAGATTACAGTCAGAAAGCAGGAATGGACTAATTGAATTTAACACTTTAAAGAGCCAGCACAGAGTCTGTAATTTAAGGGCTAATGATACGCTGATTATAATGTTCCAGGAAAAAAAAAAAAAACAAACCAGCAAACTGCACCCATAGTAAAGCAGAGCTCTAACTCCATGCCACGAACACAACTAATAATAAACAAATAAACAGAAACCTACAAACGCTATTTTCATGCGATTTATGAAAGGCGATCAGCATTCGTATTTTCCCAGGTCTGTGTACGGCCTTCTGAGCCTTAACTCTCGGAAATCATTAGCCAGCTGGTTCAAACTACACCGTGAGCAACACCCCGTACAGCTCTGCCCCCCGTCCCGGCGCTGCGCCGGGGCCAGCAGGCCCTCTGATGGCCGCTCAGCCGCCCGCAGCGCTCCGCCGGGCCCCTGCCCCCCGGGGCTCCGTCGCTAGTCAGGGGGACAGCGGCGTCTCCACCCCGTACCCAGGGGGACAGGGCAGCTCACCTTTCCTTGGAGTAGAGCTCTGTCTCCAGCCGCCGCTTGCGGATGAAAGCCATGGAGCCACCCAGCCGAGGTACCGCCGCCACAGCAGGCCAGGCTAGGCCGAGCCAGGCCGGGCTGCGCCTCGCCTCAGGGAGGCGGGGAGATCGGACATCCCGTGGCCGCAGGCAGGCGGCCGGTCTGGCGGGCCCGGCCGGGGGCGCCCGCCCCGTTTATACGAGGCGGGGAAGGTGGCACAAGCTGCTGGGGAAGGGAAGCCAGTCGGCGCAGAGGACTCTGCGCCCTCGCTCGGGCCGCAGCGTCTCTGCGGCCCTTCAGGGCCTCCGGGAGAGGCCGGGGCCGGGCCGGGGCTGCCGAGCTGTCTCAGCAGGTCTTGGCGGGGGGACCCACCTCCTACGGTAGCGCAGCTGCCCAACCACACTCCCTCCATCCATCCATTTCCTTAGGGCTTCTGTCGGTTTATTATTTTTACTGTGGCTGGCACGGAGATGCCACCCGTGTCCGAAGCTGATGGCAGCGGGGGCTGAGCATGGAAATGCGGCCCTCCTGGCAGCTCGGAGAGTAACGCCCGGGCCGAGAGTCGGCCTCGTGTGCTCACGGAGGGAAGCGTACGCTTCACTGCATCGCGGAAGACTTCATTTATTGCGTTTTTATCGCGTTTGAGTAGAAATTGTAAGTATAATGCCATTGCAGTGCGATTCCCTCAGTCCATAATGTGTGTGGCAGAGGTGAAGTTCTGCAGGTGTTTAAAACCTCTGTGGGAGGCTGAGGTAAATAAAATCCATTAGTTTGTATTACTGCTGTTGTATTTGAACAATTCATAAAGTATTTACTGGTTGTATTTTCTCATGAGGTAGAAAAATACTGCTATTTGCATTTTTTGTAAGTAAAAAAATCACAGAGGAGGTGCAATTTTTCACATAGGAATAAAAAGAAATAGGCTTGAAGGCCTCAAGTGGTTGCCTTATCTAATCTCTGTGCTAAGGCTGAGTTGAGTGCATGTTGATCGCTGTAGTGGATCCATAAATGTGAATTTGAGAAGTGTATGTACTGACAAGAGTTTTGCTTTTCTTGATTGTTTTCCAGGGACCTCTTAGGGGTAGTTCACAGAACCTAAGGAAGTAAGAGATCAGTTTGGAAAACAGTGACATCATCCTCAAGAGCTATTTGTCTAATTGATTTGTAAAAGCAGTGATTTGAAAGAAATCTGCAACACTTAGGCGCAGCTTGTACAAATGTCTTAACAGCATTTATGAATATGTACGTGTCCAATAGCCAACATGAATTTTGTTTATTGTATTCCTTGTTGTCATATGTCAGTGGAAATTGACCCTATTTGTTAAGTTGTTCACATATGTTTTAATAAACGTGTGTGCAAATATATATAGTTATACAATTATATGCGCAGATGTGCATATCATCTTCTCCTGAACTAAACAATTCTGTTCACTTTCCTCATAGACTGCACTCATAATAAATTATTTATTCTAACAGCTTTACTCTGGCTTCTTTTCAGTGTGATGTTTGTTTTTATCTCAAAGCCCCTTATAGCAGTCCATAATTACTGCACCAACTACAGTGCAGTAGTTATGTCCCATGTATTGCACATGAGAGGAACATATATAAATACATCCCAGAAATAACTTGGTTTTCTTCCTATGACAGAAACTTCTTAGAACTTTTTCTAACATACTGCCACCTAGTTCTCCACAGTTTATGTCATATGTTTAAGTTCTCAGGTATAGTATTTTTGCCTTAGCCTTGATGATTTCTTCCCAAGTTTAGACATTTATCCAAGTTATGAAACTGGTTTTGAAATCTGTCTTCTAGCTCCTAGGTTGGTGAAAACCAGATTTTTTTTTTTTTATATACATATATCAATATTCTGTTGCCTCTTACAGATCACTAATGGAATTAGTGAATAGAACTGAAATGACTGGCAGAATTTTATGAGTTCTAACTCCAGATGCTCTCCAGGTTTGATTTCTGCAAGCAGCATGCCAATTGTTTCTCTTTTTCTGCTGAATCATTGAAATTGATTGTAAAAAAGGAATTAGACTAGTGTGAGAGCATCTGTTCTGTGTGAACTTACACTATCTTCTTCATCATGGAATTTCTTCTAGAATATCTAGAATATTTAGATAAAAAATATTCTATAGCTTTGGATCTGCTTTCCTTAGACACAATTTGCCCTTTCCTAGTCTCCTTGAACCCAGGTAAGTCCTTTAGCAACTCAGAGATAATTTTTGCTGTATTAAGTACATTTCTTCAGGCCCTATTAACTTGAATGTATAGAATTTAAATAGCTTTTAACTCATTCCTTCTGTAAATTCTGTGGTAAGATAAATTTAATTAAGTATTTAGGCGCTTCTAATCTATTCCCAGAAAATTTTCTTGTTGACCTTTATACGCTTTTTTACCTACACTCATTTTGTACTGTAGGCTTTATGATTTTATTCTTTTATGCATATTCTTTTATGTTACTTTTCAGTTATGTCCCCTTATTGTGACTTCTTTTTTGCAAATCTTCGAAGAGCTCTTCACATGATCTTAGCACAGTCTACTTACACTTCCCATACTTCCTTTTGTTCACATCTATACAGCTTGGTATTGTACGTTTAATTAAAAATGAGTCTGTTGTTCTCTGCAAGAAAATCTAGGTTAGCATTAAATGAGCTCAGGCCTAAACCAGAAAGGTGGTTAATTAACTGGTACAGAATGGCATGCTGCTATGATGAGCCTGCTTTTAGTACCTAGACTAGCTTCATTAAAGCTAGCTTAACTATTCCTGCATAACAATGCAATCCATAGTTGGCAGGGCAGGCTGCTTTTTCTTCCTCTTAGAGAAGCCTATTTTGGTAAAATGATCACTTTCACCCAGTTTACCGTCTGCCTTCAAAATGAGCTCCTCCCTACTCATCATGCAATTAAACTTGGTAATGTCTCTCATAACTTCCTCTGTCCTGTGAAGCAAAAGATCACCCCTGAAATGCTACAAGTATTTGATGGACCTTTTTTGTCCTGCCATCTAATTTTCCTAACTGGTACTTAAGTAATTGACATTCACTATTGTCTTATGGGCAAGATTTTTGAATACGAATACCTTTATACTCAGAATAAGTCAGAAAAATCAACTTCCTCCTTTTGAATACAGCTGTAGTCTATTACATAAAATAGACCCCAATCATGGCATCCTTTTACTTCCTCCTGTTAATTTTCACCAAGAACAGTATCTCTTGTCTCTTCCTGGATTCGATACAGTGTGAATCATCCTCCCCTGATTTTCTCTGCCCATTTTCATTAGCATTCCAATATTCTGCTGTCACTGGTGTGTGCCACGGTATCTCTGGGATCCTACAAACCCCACGATTTTCCCCCTGTAGGTACAGCTAAATCCCTGTCATTTGACTTCAATTATCCTAACATGTTTTTTATTATTTTCTCTCTTAATGCCTAGTTCTTTATTCCTCTCTAAGATTCCTTATTTCTAGCTTTTTGTAACTGGCCTCTTTCCAAGTCCCTTTCTAATGTTGTTAAAATGTCACCTTTCCATGGTCTCAAATGTTTTTTCCTGTCCTTGCTGAATGGACATTATTTCTCTCCTGTAATTTTATGGAACACCCTCTGGTCAAGTAGTTCAGACCCCCTGCCAAACCATTCACAAAACTAGGACATAGACCCCAGTGCTTGTCATGGAGCAGCCAGGACCCAGTCCTTCCCATAGAGTTGTTAGTCTTTATTCTGTTAAAGTGCTGTTATGAAAAATGTCAATCTGTCTAGTTTCCTCCATTCTAGATTTGTACCAGCGTTGTGCTAATGATGTCCTTGTCTTAGCTTGTGTTTTCCAGGTAAGTACCCCTGCTCATTTTCCCTTTCCTAAGAAACTGTTGGAAAGCAAAATAGTTGAAAGAATCAGAATTACCAGACCTAGAACCATTATATTTTCACACTGGTGATGCCACCTTAAATAAATAAAGGGTTAAATTCAGACAATACCCACATATCAGCACAAGCTTAAAAATTCGCATAGATTTTTCTTTCAGGAATGTGTGAGTACATATGAATGTATATGAATATATACATTAATGTCATTGTGAATACAATGTTCATGTCTTAGGTGTAGTACTATACTTACTGTGCCAAAATTTTATTAGGGAAGGCTTTTACAATAGTGGGTTTCTGGCAGATATTCTTCAGGGTATTTATCTGGTAAAGCTTTGTCTTTCAGAAACCTAAAAAGCTTTGTGAAGTGCAATGCTCAAGTGTGCCATGTCAGTCCATTTTATTGTACTGAGAATTTTTAGACTTGTTCAGAATAAGTTTAACCTCAACTGTTGAAGTCGGAGGTGAAGTTCCCACAGAACTGGTGGGAGCATAAAGGACTCCTGGGTGTATTTCAAGGAATCATCTAATAATGTATTTGCTCTTCAAGGTGTGTCAATGGCCAGCCCATGACGCAGTAACTAAAAGCAAAACTGGTGAAAAATATTTTAGCTTATTGTTATTAGAAGTAGTCAGAAAATGGAAGCACATTTTAGTCATGGAAAATAGCGTAGTCACTTCTCACTGTTTTTCAGTGAAATTTTAACTATTCAAGTTTGCAGTTTTAAGATAGCATTTTTTAAAGATACAAATGAAAAGTTTTGCTTTCAGAAAATTTAGGGCAAGTTAAATTCTGCAAAGCAGGTGCTAGCTCTGAGTTCTTTATGGCATACGCTATCTTTTCATTGTGTGTGCACTCAAAGGCTAGAAAAAGAGATCCTTCGCTGCTTCTTCTTCAACAATACTGTAACAACAATAGAATCAACATCAGCAGCAGGAAAGTCCCTTTTAATGTTGTGCCTTCAATTAGATGTGCCATGGCGTACCTGTTGCCGTGATCTGGATGATGACTTGGATGTGGATGCAGAAATTCCACTAATTTAAAAAGAATTAGAAAAAGTTTACCCCAGTCATTCCATTGCAAGCTGTGGTGTGAACACGTTTAAACTAGTTTGCAATCAGCTTTTATGTACTAAATTCTGCTAAGGTTTTTTTTTGAGCTAGTTGTAAATCAATTGATATATGTACAGAAAGAAGTTTGTAAGCGTTTAATTTTAAATCAATTTTAATTAAACCAATTTTTGTCAATAAACAAATGAGTAATTTACCATTTCACCTGGAGCAAAACAATCTTAGAGGCAGATTTGCACTGTCAGCATTTAAAGCTATTCTGTAGGTAAAACCATGAAGGCAAGGAAGAGAGGATTTTATGCAATTATTTTACACAGCAATTTAAATTGACAGTTACATGTAAAATTAATGTTTCTAGTGAAATCCCTACACCCATGAACTACACCCATGATCAAGTGGATTACTTAACAGGTCGAAGGAGGTGATCCTGCCCCTCTACTCTGCTCTCATGAAATCCCAGTTGGAATACTTTGTGCAGTTCTAGTGCTCTCAACATAAGAAGGACATGGAGCTGTTGAAGCAAGTCCAGAGAAGGGCCATGAGGATGATCAGGGGGCTGGAGCACCTCCAGTGTGAAGGCAGGCTGAGAAAGTTGGGGCTGTTCAGCCTGGAGAAGAGAAGTTGTGTTGGTACCTCATAGAAAAAACTGTGTGCCAAAATCTGAAGGGGGCCTATAAGGATGCTGGAAAGGGACTCTTTATCGGGGACTGTAGTGGTAGGACAAGGGGGTAATGGGCTCAAACTAAAACGGGAAGTTCAGGTTGGATATAAGGAAGAAGTTCTTTACTGTGAGGGTCCTGAGGCAATGGAACATGTTGCCAAAAAAGTGGTAAATGCTCCATCCCTGGCAGTGTTCAAGGCCAGGTTGGAGAGAGCCCTGGGTGACATGGTGTAGTGTGGGTATCCCTGCCAGGGGGTTGTAGTGTGAGGTGTCACCTGCAGGGATGTTGGAACTAAATGATCTTAAGGTCTTTTCCAACCCTAACTATTCTATGATTCTATAAGTTTTTTTGATTTTAATACTCATTGGAGGATTAGGTAGCTAATACAACTTGATGTCTCTATTCCTTCACTGACGTATTAATAGCTCTTTCCATAGGTTAAGTCATAGAGAATTTGAGGGCTGATTCTCAGCCTCTGGTTTGGTATACCCTGCTCAGCCAGATCCCTGCTCTTCGTTTTGGAAGTGTCCTGAAGAAGACATGTGAAATAGTGCAGAGTATATGGTAATCCAAAAATAATCTGATACACTTCTATATGTCCGCACTGCTGAGAAATGCAATGCTATTCCCTTAGTCTCTTTAAAGACATGTAAGATTTAAAGATCAGAGACAAATTTTGTAACAGAAAAGAATATATTTGCTTTATTAAGACAAGCTTAGAACATATGCTAACTATACTGGGGTAAACAGCTGGGTATGTTCATCAATTAAGATCTCTCCTCACACCTTCATTGTCCCAGCTACTCTATGAAGCTTGGTTCCCCTTCAGCACCCATACCTGCTTCATGTCTTGAGATGCATTAGTCACTCTGCTGTGCTGTATGATTAAGTATGTACTGCAAATTTGTTGCAGAACATTAGCTTGCAGCTTAATACTGGTTTATGTCTTTCCTTGAGAGCAAGTGCACATGACTGCACATATAAGATCATATGTGTGTACATCTCTATGTCAAAGGGAGGTTTAAATCCCTCTCTGTAAATGCTAAAATCACAACTACCTCTTTTGTTTGGCTCAACTTCTCCTAGGAAGTACCTTCCCTGGCAGGTGGTGGTTTGCTTGAATGATGAACAGAGATGCAAAACTAAACTGTTTTATTTGCTTAGATAGGTTGCCTTTAAAACTTTTAAAAGGTTTCAGCTAAGAATATTTTTAAATGCCTATATTTTTTCATAGGCAATTGGCCCAGGTATGTTAGGCCATTTATTTATTAACTACTTCTACTCTGTATCTGTCTACAAAGAAGAGCTGTGACAGAATATTATCCATGCATAATTTAGATTAATTTTCAGACATACATGCCAGCATGAAATATTTCTTTGATATGTATTCTAAGATATTAGTTGACTGCATCCTGCTTTCCATAAATCAGAATCCAGTTTGGCAAAGAGAAAGGGGAGACCTATGATAAGTTCTATAAAAGCTAATACTGTGTGTTAAATTGGGGAGATACAAGACCAGCTCAGCCTGAATAAACAAATTAGACTGCTTTCCCTATATTGAAGAACACACAACAAATGTGTTAAAGCCCTTCCTTCTTCATTCCCATCTAGAAAACTTGACGTGTTTTGTATGATGTGTAATACAGATGTCCTGTGAATATATTTCTGAAAGCAAGAACAGATTTTTTCTGAACTGGAAAATGCTGCCTCCTCTGTAACCAGTCAATGGTTATATTTTGTTTCAGAGCAGCTGGAGAAGTGAAAAATGAATGCAAATAACTCTTCAGAGTGATTATTTAGAATTTAATTTCTTCAGGAAATAATTGTACTTGAGGCACTAAGCGTGAATTCTTCTCAGCTAAATTTAACCAAACATGTAAGCTAAGCTTCTAGACTGAGGTAGTCTTCTATGTTTCTACTGTAAATCATGAAGAGATGTGGGTAATTTGCTGTTCTTACTTTAGACGTCACACCTAAGGAGATTGAATTGCTTCCTATACGATCTCTGTTCACTGTGGAAAGAATCTAGAGGTTTGCCTTAAGTTAGATATTCAATTTTAATGTAACTTCAGCTGGGTAAAATGAGCCATATGCTGCAGGAGGTGCTTTTCAAAGAAAAGTCATTGTTTGTGTTACATTATTCTTTAAGAGCAACCCCAAAATTGCCCTAAAGATTAAACTCGCCAAATGCACATGCAGGAGTAACTTGCAGCACGTTTTAAGCGTATCAAAACCTCTGTGGCAATGCTGATCTTGGGACTCAAAGTGATCAGACATGTTTGGGCAGGCTGTCCACCAGGCAACATAGCGGAGGGAAGGTTTACCAGACATAAAGCACACTGTGTAAATTGAGCTTTTAATTGTGGTGGAAACATAGCCACTGTCAGCTGACTGATAGAAGGAGTGAGGAGAAGCAGTCTTGCATTTCAAGAGGAACAGAAGTAAAATTCTGGGTTCTTGTGTGCTCTGAAAATTTTCCAAAACCGAGCTAGCACTTCTGCTCAGTGCTCATAAGCATATGGTAATTTTTACAGTATCACATTTAGAGTTCCCACTTGGTATGATATGAAAGAGAAGAATTCAGTATTTGATATTGCTGCCTCATTATAATAGCCTGACTTCAATAGCCCTCTGTTCAAAGAACTGGAACAAAATAGAGTGTGAGAAACTACTTAGGAATACATCAGTCAGCAATATGCAGAAAATAAATTTAGCAGCTCCTCATGCTATATGCCTTCCAATATTTAAACGTGTAAAAGGAAATTGCTAAAAGGAAAGACCATTAATGGAAGAAGCTGTTCAACTTGAATGTCCCTGATCACTTCTTTCAAAAGGATGTTGGAAAGATGGTTTAGACACTTAAGCAGTATTTGGCTTATTGTTCTTGGGTGGCTAAGCTTAAAAAGCTCATATGCTGCAATGGCATACTTTAAGTAACTAAGAATTTTTAATGGTTGAAAGCAAAAGGCATCTGTGCTTCTAAGATTTTGGTCTAATGGTCAGGCATTAAAGGGTGCAGCACTTTGGTTGACAACTTAAGCAATGAGCTGTGGTGATTTGGAAAGAGGGGAGCAGAAGAAAAGAAAAAGCCAAGAGTACGGTTTATCATTGCTACACTGATCACAACTTCTGTGTCTAACAAGTGGGATCTATTTTTCTAGCCAGTTGTATCTGTGAGTTGGATGGTTTTGACTCTGCTTGTTTTTCTTCCTCTGACTGTAAGGATTTGTTGCCTCTTTATGTAAGTAAGAAGTAATTTTTTGGGAAAGGACATCTTTTGGATATGCATGTATTAATATGTATATAATATGCACCATGGGATATTGTGGTCCATGACACTAAATCAATTACAACAGTAGAGCTACATTAGTTGATGATGATGATGATGGCAACTGGACCATAAGAAAGTCAAGGAAAGCAGCAAGACCCCAAAAGCCTAAATTAAGTTATGAGACTATAAGCAGATGCTGTTAGCAAAAGGAAATGTCGTGATGGACACAGTAAAATTCTACCTTGTAAACTGGTTGACATTCACGTTTTCCTCTACTCTGACCACTACTACTCACTAGACCAGTATCCAAATCCTTCGAGAATCTGAAACCTTGTCATTTAGGAATGTTATTTAAGTGAATTTGTCTGTTCAAACGTGCTTTTGAATTTTTTCCAGCAGATGCATATCTCTTGCCAACTGATACAGATGTTTTTCTGGCTGGTTTCTGCTATTGGCTGTGCTCTTGTCACTGTCACATGTCTCCAGCTTTTTTTCTCCACAACCTTTTTCTAGAGAGATGCAGAAACCTTATTAAGAAGCAAATAGTTTTTAAATTCTAATTTTTTAAAACTTCACAGGAAAGTGAGAAATTAAGTAGGAGGAAATACACTGAAAATATAGGAAGTTATCACACATTTAAATATGCATTTATACTGCAGATAGTGTCTAAATATATGAATACTGATTACACAGCTCCAAGTGCATTTAGGATGCTCCCAGGCAGCACATGACACCACTTTAAAGGCTAAAGGGTATGTGCAGAGCTTTCAGTTCTCGCAGGCTTTTCATAAAATAGATGTAACTGTAAACCATACGCTCTTGTGAATTAGCAACACCGCAGAGGTTTGTGCTTCCTTATATTTCAGCAGAAGCTATAACCACAAGTGCTAACTGTCTACACACAATACAGGAATTACTTTGTAAAGGGAGAGATGAGGTGAAGTATCACAAGAAGTCTTTTACAAAAGCACCTATGGTATTATTTCTGCTTTTTGGGACTGCCAGGTAACAAACATGATTTGTAGTAATACTGTGCTCGCGACCACAGCACGCCCTGGCAGACCAGTATTCTTGAAGGCATGACCTGGGATTTTTACAGTGCTTGCATTTAGTGTCCTGTCGGCTGATGCTCGGCTCTCCCCGGTTCTCCCCTTGCTCTCACGTGCGTTTTATGAAGTGTTTGCGTTGCTTTTCTGCTCGCGGTAAGGTTTACATTGTCCGGGCGGCTGATACACAGCTCCGGCTGCTGGTGGAAAATCAGTACGACGGGCTCGAGGGAAAACGCGTTTCCTCCGCCTCGGAGAAGGACGCTTCTGAGACTGGTCCTACCCTAACAAATCGGAAGCGTAATATGTATCTATCTACTACACTAATGAGTGTTTTTAATTAATGTTAGTATGTTTTTTATGGGTAAAATCTGGAAAAAAAATTGTAGAAATTTACTTTACCTATGCTTTGTTCATAGGTGTTTTGTCATACAAGCAGACACACTAAATCCTAAACTTTTTCCTTGAAGTATCATTCCAATCCATTTAGGATGTCTCTTCCTGACAGAGCTAGCTTCTGCATTTCAGAAAACAAAATATGGATTTATACACCCAGCTCATGATATCCCTCATTTAAAAAACCCTCTGTCAGAGCCTTGGGATACCAGCACACAATAATAATTGTTATGAGTTTTCACCCAAGTGAGACCTCATTTTGAATTCTGTACAGCGAGGATTTCAGCCAGAGAGGTGAATGAATTTCTTCAAAGCAGAAGAGGCCTTGATTTACCAATGTATGCAAGGAATTTTGAAGATAACCTTGAGATTCCTACTAAAAATGCCCTAGAATTAAGCCATCAGAGGCCTGTGAAGCTATTGTCCTGTACTTATTTCAAAAGGATAACAGGTCAGCTTTCATTTGATTGAAAAAAATCTGAAACCAAAAACCCCAAATAGAAGTGCTGTTTCACATTTTTGGTCACTTGATGGCACTAAACTAACACTGTATACATATTAATCACAAATAGCATAAGAATATATCTGTGCCAGTGTATTTTTTTAAGGCTTGGCCTGATGAAAGTGCTTTGTTTTGTTAAGGGCAGATTTCAGACATAAAGGAGATTTAAAAATAAACAAACATGAAGCCAAGAAGCAGTTGTGAAATCTGGCTGACTGTATTCTGTCTGTCTTGTTAAAGTTCATGACATACTACAAATACCACGGTATAATGGAATACATAGCATTTCTGAGCAAAACAAAACATAACACACCAAAGACCAAACCAAGCCTTTTAGTATCAAATCTCAGAGAAATATCTGCAAACTTTGAAAGTGGCATTTCCACCAAAATGTGTGGCCATCAGGCAGCCACCTACATGAGGCAGAGCAAGTGGACAGCTTGGCCTTTTCTGTGTCTCTTTATTTGCAGGGAAATTGGCAGTATTTCAAGACTAAATGTTGGGTTCATTGTGTGAATGCCGAGGTGAAGCAGGGAGAGCTTTGCTTGGATGGTCTTAGTCATGTAATAGGAAGCTCCTGGTGTGATAGAAGGCTGAAGAAGGGATTGCACTCCACTGTCTCCCCATAAAGGTACCTTCTCATGAGCTGTCCATCAAATGTCTGTATTATATCTATTTGCAGTTAGAAATCTGAGAACTGAGAAATCCTCAGCTAAATGGAGCCTTTTCCACAACTTTTCAGGTTGTGATTCGAGTACTAAAGGAACATTTTTACTTATTTGTCAGAACTTTCAATCTTTCAAAGTATTTTCCCCTCCTGCAAAAGGAGGAAAACCAAGATTTTTTGAAAATTTTTGCCAGTCAGCCATCAAAATGCTTTTGGTGGATCAAAGAATGTGTTTTATTACAACAATGCATTTTCTCTGAATGTTTTTAGCCTCTTTTTCAACAGGAAGCTGCTTAGACTTCAAAACCTCCAAAAGTTTTGAGAGATTTTTCCCACCTCCCAAAGGCAACCACAAAGGGTATTTTAGCAACTTGAAAAGGCTGGGAGGGGATTTTCTTTTTGGAACAGGGATAGCATTAAAGCCTTTCCCCTAAATAGGTTTTAATGAATCAGTCAACACAGCAATTTGCAGCACAAAATTCACAAGCAGCTCTAGAAATGATGCTGCAGATTGCAGCTGCTCTCCCTATTCCTCACAGCGCTCCTGAAAGAGCTGTGGTGACTGATGGAGTAGTGCTTGCACAGAGAGACTTTCATAGAGGTGAGTATGGGAAGCCCCATGATGTCACATGCACCTGTCCTATCTTATGGGGAAGGAAATGTGGCCATTGTATTTTAAGGCACTTCTGCTAATTTTTACACTTTAAGTTTTTGTTTTTGTTTTTTGGTTTTTTTTTAATCATAGAGTCATTTAGTTTGGAAAAGACCTTTAAGATGGAGTCCAACTAACCTAATATACCATTGGTGACCACTAAACCATGTCCTTAACTACCACATTTATACATCTTTTAAATACCTCTGGTGATGGGGACTCCACCACATTCCTGGGCAGCCTGTCAATGACTGACAACCCTTTTAGTAAAGAGATTTTTCGTAATATCCAATCTAAACCTCCTCTGGCGCAACTTGAAGCCGTTTCCTCTCGTTCTATGACCTGTTACTTGGCAGAAGAGACCAACATCTACCTCACTACAACCTCCTTTCCTGTGGTTGTAAAGTGCGATAAGATCTCTCCTGAGCCTGACAAGTTGTCATTTTCTAACCACTGCAGAGAGAGGGTCATGATGGACTTCACTTTTCCATATTCTCATAATTTCCTATCTTCAATGATTCTGCAACTTCTGAGAAGTATGGTGCTTTCTGGGAGTTTTGTGGACTTTGCAATGGCTTCAGTTAAATGGAAGATTTGCAACTTGCCAGCCAGTGAATCCATTGTCAAAATTTTTGTTGGATTTGTCATCTCCTGTATCCTTAACCATGCTAAGGTGGAGAAAAGTGATTGGCCAAAGCATTGCAGTGACTTCCACAGTACACAAAGCCAATTTCTGCCTTCCTTCCTACTAATGGCTTTCCACAGGAGGGAAGTGAGGACAAATTTGTCTTTCTTGGCTTAAAAATACCTTGTTTTCGTGCCTAGCTGATTATGTACTTACGAAATTTAATCCAACTACAACAAACTGAATCTGTTCGTGAAGTTGGATAAATGTGAGCTAAGCTAATTTAAACCATGTGAAAAAATCACACCGATCTGTGCAATACCAGTCGAATGGTATTTGAAAACTATATGGAAATACAGAAATGAGTGTGAAGATCTCAAAAATAATAGATGAAGGTCTATATTTTAGATGCAGATCTAGTTTTTACATTATAAGTAAAAGCATAGGATCTCAAGACTAAGTTCAGATATGCAAACTCACTGCCAGGGAAACAAAGACAAGAAATGGGGAAAAGCTCAAGAGGTCATCCTTTCAATCTCACGCACTGTCAAATATTACTTCATAGGTTTTTTATGCTTCCCATACATGTGCTGTAATCATGTAACACAAGACCTAATTTTTTATAAACCTGCAAAAAATGTCATAATTTCAATTGCATGTGAAGTTTTGATTATTGTTGCCTGTATCTAACTCAGAAAATACCCTTATGTTGCTGGACTGTGATAATTTTCCAATATGTCTTTTGATTACACAGTATAAATTGAGTTATTTCTTCTTTTATCAATTTCTAAAGGGTTTTAAAAACATTGCAAAATTAATCATTCTGTAAAGATTTTAATAAAAAATCTAGCATTTGCTGAAAAGACTACTAGAGGGACTTTCAAGAAGATGGACACAGGGAGACTCAATGGGTCTGCCTGTGTAAGGGCTGCCTTTGTGCCCAAGGGCACTCTCCCTTGCCCCTCTGTGTCTTCATGGAACCTGATGATCCTTATTCAGACAGATTTGCACTGCATTTCTACCTGAATAAAATGGAATAAATTGCAGGGATGGCTGTGACAGCAGAAACACTCCTGAAGACTCCTAAGGAGACCTCTCATGTCCACTCACTCCACTACTTATCTCTTTCAGCACTGAACAGCCCTTAGCAACCTAAGAGAGCAGACCCACAGCTCTGCTGTATTCAGTTCTGTCATCTCTCTTAGAATTATGTACACTCATGTATGCTAAGTTTCATACATCTGACAGATGCATAACTAACTTCATTGCAAACAGTTTTAGTTGCAGGCCTTCCTGGTTGTAGGACGTGCTCATCAAAGTTTCATAATAGAACTAAAGGGTAAAATCTCGGTCTCACTAGGTAAGTTTATATTGATTCTGGAGGGACAGCCTTAGCAAGGCTCAAGTTTGGAGCTCATCCGTCCAACAAACCTGGCCCCAGCAGTGGCTCCCAGAGAATACACAGGATTTTGCATAGCTTGTTAGATGCAAACATTAAATGCAACTAAACACAATAATTTAATTAACATTAAATTCAAGGAAGTGGATGGCAAAGGGATTGGCAGTGAAAGCAGTTCATGGGTGTTAACAGTTAGGGCCTAGGCAGATCAGGGAGTCTGGTGCAGCCTCAGGCTGGTCTTGGAAGATGTAGACATTGACATTGATGGCAAAAATCATGTTGCTGTCACCTTCTAATTCTGAACTGCCTTGTGTTTGAGTATAAAAGAGGAAAGGAAATCATTGCATCCTCTTCTGCGTTGCAGAGATGGAAGACACTGTCCATAGGATTTTGCTCATTCTCCACTCTCTCAATGTTTCCACCAACTTCAGTAAAAGTCTAAATTGGGGAAGTCCAGCTTTAATATCTTTTTATGCCTACAATCTTCCGTTCACAGATCCTACTCATTTTCACAAATGCACAGGCTACTAATAAAAGAACCCCACTTAGTTACAGGCTTCAAATCAATTAGTGTATGACTACTGAAGATGGAATTTAATACAAAGAGAAAAAAAGTTGTGAAGGCAGATACTAAGCTAATGCAGCTTGTTATAGTTCCTTTAACATCAGCAGAGCTTTGCTGGTTTACCCAAACTGAGAATCTGGCCAGTTAAAATTTAAAAATATAAGTACCTAATAAATTTGAACTTAGTACTTTGAAATATGAGGCAGACACTTTATCCATTGGTCTGTGCAGTCTTTGTTTGAAATCCAGTGGAATTTAGACATATTGGTTTTGGCCACTGAAAAGTGCTTATATTGTTCTCTGAAAGAAACAGAAACATGTTGTGAATTAAAAAAAAAAAAATTGATCAAAAAGTTTTAAAAAAGTAATTAAAATAAAGACAGCTTTGGAGTTCATGCAAAGTGCATTCCTTCATCCCAAATTAACAGCTGTGTGCATGATCATCTGCTCAAGAAGTCAGACTTAATTTAGCTGTCTTCCCTCAGCAGCTAAGTGTGGTAACAGAAGCTAAGATTTCCCTTCCCATCTTTGCTAACTGTTAATTTTCCTTTTAATCTCTTAATTCCAGCCCTGAATAATGTGTGTGATTTTGGAAAGATCTAGTCTTTAATAAAGTGCAGTTACAGTTGTATGTGTGTGTTGATGGTATAGAACCTTGATAATAACCATCCTCTCTACCTTTGCAGCTGCTCTGTCTACTGAGGGACCCCCTCCTCTGTAGCCCCACAAAGGCTCTCTAAAGAATGTATCCCTGGAAATGTTATACAGGTAAGATGAATTGACCTGCCATGCTACGAATTACAGGTTTGGGCATGTCTATGAGGCTATGCACAGCTCCATAACTCAGAGCTGGGAAAAGAGTGATTTTCCTATTATCACGGTTTAAGTATTACAAAATAGGAGTTTTGACTTTTCAGTCAGCAGTGGAAATCAGGAATAATTAAATCAAAGTTAATGGTCTCAGGTGGAAAACTGAGCAACAGATGTATGTACTCAGATAGACATACACACCTGAATCCTGCACTCTTCAACCACTGGAAGTCATGGAAGAGTTTAACCTGGCTATATAACAGGCATCGTGGAGGAAACTTACACTCTAATTATCTGTGTTTCTTGATTACTCAGTAGCCTGCTGGCGTGATTTCTTCTGTGCCAACTAGCATGCTCTGCCATAATGATCAGATTCAGATTTGGGGTTTGGGAGCATTAAGGACTATTCCCAAAAGGGCAGTATGAACAAGAGTGACAAGACTTGGCTCCCTCCACCCTTTGCAGTTCTCCAAAACCGTGCTAGCAGATTTTGTACCTCAAACATGTCAGCATTTCAAACCCAAGGTGTGTAACTCTAATTTTATTTCCATGCTACAAAATCACTATTTTGATAAGCTGTGATGCACTTATGTATTGCTGTGGACATTTTGAGCACATACATATAATGATAATTATATGTTAGAGCCTCAGGGATACCACGCTGGGACTGAAGGACACCTGAAGGACAGGTGGTACCTAGTGCAGACAGCATCAGGCCAGATCTTTGCTTCAGGGCCAGAGGATGGTCCCTGAACAAGTTTTATTTAGCACTACAGCCATAGTCACAGCAACTGCAGTATCAGGCTCAAATAATGAATGTTTGTGCCGAAGAGCAACATATTGCTGTGGACTAAAAAGCCACCTCAGAAAACATAGCAGGTATAAGCATGGGAAAGGCCTTTATCCTATACATGTTTTAGGTAAGGAAATTAATGTGAAGATATAGAAATACACTAAAATTTCAAAGTATAAATCTGCCTGGCATGTGGTTTTCATTGCAGTAATTCTTTCAAGTAACGTCTTTTTTAAAAATGTCCTCAATTTTAGACAAGCACAACTTGTTGATAATGCTGTATTACTCCTACCAAACCAGAACATAGTAATAAACTCCCATGTTTTATTAGACAGATTGCATAATGCAGCATATTCTGTCTAGAGAGGTTCATCTTTTCTCACTGGGATGAAGCAAGAATATGAATAATAAACTAAGTGGTAGCTCCGAGAGAATGGTGCTTTTTTTCTCTTGTGGAAGTCAGAAAGGCAGAAAACAGGAAAAGCATCTTGGAAGTAAGAAATGGCTATTTTTGAAAGGTACAATTGTATGTCCAGGTAGGCATTACTTACCTATGCCCATCAATTCCTATTGCCTTAAATGTGTATTTAGTGTTGAGATGTGCACTACAACACTTATATATTCATGATTAGTTATTGAGAGTAAATATTCTGAGACCGACTACTCAAGTCTCACTACAGAAAACCCACTTCAAGCACAGATGAGCAAACATTGCAAATCCTGGGCCAGGAGAGACACAACATCCCAACTATGAGAAAAATATATTCAGAATGGCCTAAGATACAGTGCAAACTTTAAATTAGTTTATATCATGATGGGCATGCTAGTCTAAAAGAGTCAGATTTTCTTAGGAAACAACCTGAGACTATGGGACTGCTCCCCACAGTGCTGGTCTGACGAAATTATATTGACATTAATACAGAGCCGAAGTCATATTCTGCCAGTGTAAGGACAAAGGTAAAGGCTCACTAGGTGTGTTAAACAACTGGTTTGGGCAATAATTTGGCTAATTGCTGCATGTATATGTGGAATGTGCTTAGAAAATGACAAAATTCTGTTTGACGTTTTGTCGAAGATCTTATGCCACATTGCAAGAAAGCTCTTCTTAGGACTGCTGTCTGCTCTCTCCTTCTGCAACGCTCAAACAGTGTGGGATGTACATGGGAAAGTGTATAGGGAAATTAAACTTGCTAGAGCTTTCTCCTCATAGAGACAGACATATAGGTCAGTGTTTTCAAATACTGGCTCCTAAACTTAGGTTCCTGAGTCCTCAGTTCGCATCTACTTCTAAAATTCTTAGTCCTGGTTCCCATAGTGAATCTGAGAAGAATCAGTGATACTGCCTGGGGATTAGGTGACTGATTCTTTATTCACTCCACTTCTAAAAATGCAGACATGCTTCTTCACTAGAAGACGGCTCTCTGTTCTGCAGATTATGCATTTGTAGCAGGTTGCATTTGGCCTTCAGCTATTGATTGCAAAAAGCTGAAAGCATTTGAGTTTACATATATAGGTTTAGCTAAAATAACAAAACAAACTTTCCTGATACTGTACAAGGCAGTAAATGTTAGCTTAAAAAATTTCCATTAGCCATATGGTCTTCAGGTGATTTGATGTAATTCAAAACAAGCATTCAGTAACCTAATAGTTTTACCGTACCACAGATGTGTGCATTCCCTTGAAATGTATTTTCAGTTTGCTTCTCAGGCCTTGATTCTTTCTCTGGCATTAGAAGCCCAATTACAGAAGCAAAGCAAATTCCAAATTCAGTCCACAAGCCTACATTATCAAAACCCTCTCCACTGGAAAAATATTCATGTCAGGCTTGAAATACCGTAATCATATTTCTCTTCTTCGTCCCCCAACACAGTATATGAGGATAAGATGTAGAAGAGCTAGAAGCTATCAGGGAAAGCTCTTCCCTATGTTGTCTGTGTCATTTCAGGGAACTGTGATTTGAGTCTGAGCTTAGGCTCACGGGTTTGCAGTTTTAACATGATTATGCACATGCATGACTAGCACGCATACTTGAGTGCTCATACTTCAGATTTTAAGTCAGTGGTTCCAAACACATCTTAGTTTGGTTTGTTGCTGTGTGTGAAGCAGCAATGATAGCTCTGTGAGAGGCTTTAGGGAAAAGGGGTTTATTTCTTTGCTGCTTTGATTTCTTACAGTAACAGAAGTATTAATGTGAAACCTTTAAGCTCAGATTGGAAAATTTTCAAACTGAATGACTTTGTATTCATAGACTGATGAAGTTTAGATACCAATGAAATATGTGTCTGAAATCTTAGGTGAACAAGTCCACTTCACTTTGCACAGCCATTTGCTTGGGCTGCTGTCTAGCAGTTGATGCACGATCTTTTCCTCTCCAATCTACCTCATGTAGATCTGACAGATTAAATAGGAAAGGTAGAAATCCTACAGCATGAACCTCTTCTCTAAGTGTGGCCAGTGTGAGCTAAACAGTCTATAGCTGACAGATACAAATGTTTTGTTTTAACCGTATGGATCAAAGATTAATACAGCAGACAGCATATCCCTCATTAAATCATGTATTTTCTATCAGTTGCTCACTATTTTTCTCAGCAATATATCCATTTACATCTAGTATATTATTTCTGGTGGTTCCATTTTAAGCATGGATTTTAAATGGGATTATTTGAAATGACTGGAAAGATGATGGAGCCACACATTCTTTAAAAGATTTTCAAACTCTCTTAAAATGCTTCCAGACTCACCATTAATGTAGTGGGATATTACACCCACCAACTCACCAGAGGCAGTAGTATATACTAAAACTGCTTATGTTGCTGTTAGCGTTGTGAAGGTGTAAGCATGCTTTATGAGAACTAGATATTTCCAAGAAGCTGAGCAGAAAGCACGGTAGTGGGTTAGCAGCACAGGACATGTTAGCAGAAAAAGGGGGACCGCACTTCATGAGATTATGATGTAGACTCTTTTCTGAAATGAGCTCTTGCTTTGCTGAGTTGCTCATGTTGCAAACCCTCATAAGGTATCACTGCTCTTTATACCTTAGCTTTCATTACATTAAAGCTAATATTGTAAAGCTATCATTTAATCATACTGTCATGTTGCCCTGCTGTCACGCTGGAAGAGCGGATGCATTTTAGACATGTGTGGTGGACACAGCAGTTTTTTTGGCATAGTGGCTATTCGCTTGGAGAACCTGGCCAGTTAGAGGGTGATGCTACCACCTACTGTGCTCTCACTCTCTTTGTCCATTAGCAAGTACAACCAGGAATATCTTACCTGTTCAAAGGTGCAGGGATAGCAGCTGTGTCCCCTGTTAGGACCTGAGCACAGAAAAAGGAGAGCCCCTCCACCCTTTCTCACTCATGTGTGTATGGGTAGTTATCTTTTGGTGTGGGAGGGGCATAAGTTGTGAATCACCACAAACGCTGCTGCTGTGTATCACATGCTCCTTTTTCAGTACTAATACAGGGATACTTACAGGAACTACAATGAAACTAAACACTATTTGTAACCTTTTATTAATGAGGTCACAGTTCCTAGTTCAAAGCAGGTGAAATAATAAATACTGAGCTTGAGTAAGAGAAAGTAAATGGTATATGGAGCTTCTTATTAAATAAAAAGTAAAAAATTATATTGCAGACATGTTGCTTCTTGCCAAGCTCTTGTTGGTGTTCCAAGAATAATTAATAACTGACCTACTATAAACCCCTATTCTTTTATTACTTTCTTGAAGCTTTCATCAAAAATAGGTATCTTGAGTGTGTTGGATATTTCTGATTCTTTTGAGGATTTACTGTAACGTTAATCTCCACAATGCGGTTGTGTTAACACCTTCCTGCTGCTAAACCAAATTTCACCTTCAGACGCAGGGGGACTGAATTTTTAGACAGGGATAATCCAGGACTCAGCAGTAGTGGATTTTGGAAAAGTGAGTGAAATATAACCCAAGCTGGGCTGGCTTGGTTGGTAGGCTGAAGCTGAGACAGCTTAACAAGAAGTGAGTCTTTAAAGATCCTGTGTGTTGATACTTCAGTAGTAGGTTACTTTTCTGAAACTTCCAAGGCACTTTATGAGAAAACACTATTTCATGGCTGCAGAGTAACAGATTTTTTCCTTAGGAACAAGGGAACTCCATCTCAGCTGGTGCTAGTCCATTAGCTGCTCTGACACCGTTGATGATTAGACCTATGAAAATGATTGCAGATCCCCTTTTCTTCAGGAGTACATAGAAATTAGAGTTGGATGTTTGCTCAGGTGCTACAAAGTTAGAGGTATTACAGTAGAAGTCTGATAGATAGTTATACAGGCAGGTAAATATAGGAATGTTCTCAGGACCTAAACAAGACCCTCAAAAGCTGATGCCATCAGTATGCATATGACATCAATTTGGTGTGGGTGAACATCTCCTCAGGCAGAAGACTAGATAAGTGATTGCTTGGATAAGGCTCAACCAACAGAGCTGCAGGATGTTCGCTGGGTAAGAGCAATTCCAGAAGGGCACAAGGGAAGTGAAATCTGAGCTGTGGTTTTCTATAGCCATTGCAAATGAAGTAGGAAATCTGTTCAGTTACCGGTGCTTTAGCTCTAGTTACAGGAATAAACTACTATGGTGGTCCATTGTTATGGGAATGTAATTTTTCCTTTCAGCTCTTAGAGCAGTTCAGTACGCCCATACATATATGTACATATATACATCTGTATGCAGAGTATAGCATCATTCTCTGTGTCAGCCCCTGCTTGGAAAAAAGTCAAAGCAAAAACTTCAACTAGCGAGTGATATAATGAGGTGTTTCCTTAGTGTACCTTGCTTGTGTAAAAGGTTCTTGCATTTGGTTATTTTTTGAAATAACTCGGATTGTCCTTTGACCTGAAAATCTCTCTGGCTATGCCTGCATTAGTAAATGAGCAGATGAATAGGTGTGGATCTGCAGACATTCATACTATATGTATAGTGTAGTATAATGCCTAAGCATTATCCCTTAAACATTTGACAGATGGCTTTCAGGGATCTTTATAAATCTTTGCAATTCCAGAGTGGTTGAAATAAATGCTGCTATCATTGTTTTACAGCCACAGAAAGCAACATACTAAAGTATTGCATAACTTGCCAACAAAGAATGTCTTTCTTTGAACCAGGAATATATGCCATGTCTGTTGACTTCCAGTTAATTTTTAAACTTCAGTTGTTAAATGCAGTCTCTTTCAGAACAACAGATGGCTATATATTTCTATCTCAATCTGCGGAAAATAGTGCTGCTTATCTCCTAACAGACCAAATGGGCAAGAAATACTTGGGCTATATCAGGTTTGTTCTTTGTGACCACATGATGTGAAAGAAAATGCCAAACACAGCCAAACCAGAATGGTACTTCAGCCAAGCCATATTCACTTTGCGGTACTCTAAATATCTATGCAGCATACAGGGTTCTATAAATCAGGCACGCCACTTGTAAGCAAAAATATTCACCAGCAAAATGTTGTAACTGTCTTATTTAAAATGAATGCATAAATAAGAACCAGACCATGCAATACGTTAACACAGATTTTTGACTTTGTAAACAACAGTGACATATCTCTGATTCACACTTATTTTTATTAAGAAGAACCTTTAAAATCTTGTCTACATTAGAAGTATTCATAATGCAACTTTTCATCTTCTGTCAAAACCTTGCCCTCCATTAGATCAATGACATTTCCTTTTAAAATCGTATCTGGCTTCTGAGACTACAGTGTCCATCAACGAAATTCCTGCTTGTGAAAGAGCAACAAGATGGTGATGTAGCAGATAAGGTTACTGACATATCTCCAAATAGGATTTCCTCTGTGGCAATTTTGAATAGTCAATTTTGAAAACTTATAAAGGCTTTTACAGATAGACAGTGAAACTTTATTATCTTAAACTGGTAAGGAGATAGGGTATTCTAGAGTAAAATAGATGGCTACCCCATCCAATCTTCCATGCTGCGTACAGATGTGTTTGTTGTCTGATTGGAAAAGTGTTTTTAAAAAAGAGTCTGCATAACAAAACCAAAATACACCTGGCCAGTTGTGAAATGTTGATTGCCTAGAACATATTCCTTCCTGACTTCTGTAAGTAATCGGTTTATACCAAGAAGCATGAGGTTTCATTATACTTAATTATCTTAGTGTAATTATAAATGCTAATGGTCACATAATTATCAAGCTCTTTTTAAAATCCAATCACTCAACTCACTATTTCACTCAAAAGGTCTCTTGGGGCTACAAATCCCATATTTTGCATGAAATAATATTTCCTTGAATTTGTTCTTCATTTAACTGCCATTAATTACACCATATAACCTCTTCTTATGTTTTGGAATAATGAAAAACTGTGTGCTTGTCATAGGTTTATATTAATATCACTACATTTCAGTGCTCATTTTATAAGATAAAGCCATAAAAGAATACATAAAAACCTAATGATTAAGTTGATGAAAATCATAGAAGATAACAAGCTTTATGAACACTATTACAACCACTATCTTAAATCCTCATGCAAGCAGTCCTAATCAAATATATGTCGAATCTGCAATGAATCCAAAGTCAAAGTATGTATAAAATGAATCCAGACTTTGGGATTGTATGATAATCCCATTCTGCAAAAGGCACCATAGAGAAGTCCTGTGTAGCCTGAAATTGTCAGACAAGACTCACAGACCTCAAGACTCCAGACCACTTAAAAGACTTCATAATCACAGGTGGTTAACCAGTGTTTTTTTACTCATCCTTTAATTCTAATGTCTCAATTCTGGATAGTCCGCTTGCATCCCTGTAGGTAGCAGGGAGCTGCTGCTGATGCTGGTGAGTGCAGGACTTACACCAGCCTTTCATCCCCCAGCATGGCTCACTGCTGCTGTCACCACTTAATTCCAGTCCATCCCCACAGGTCATTAAAGTCATTACATTTTTCATTTCAGGAATCTGATTCTTTCTTACAACAAAGCCCTCTATGGGATCTCTTTTATTTAATTAGCCATATACGGGGTAACACACCTGCATCAAGCAGAGCAGGGAGTACTACTTGCTGTCTTTGTTTTTCCAGTGAGTGCTGCTCCTGATCTACACTCTTAATGACTACCTTAGCTGTCACCTCCTCTTTCCAGTATTTGTAAGTTCAGCAAACAGGCTCCTTGTTTCCTCATTCTTCAGCATACTCCATTCTTAGCTCTTTCACAGTGTGAAACAGATCTCTTTGACAAAATGTGATCTTCGGCATATTTGAGGTGTTTGTACTCTTATTCCACCACTCTTTGAATGAAGTCAGCTATGCTCACATGTACTGCAAGGCTTTGCTAGTTAGGCAGAGACTTAAGCATATATTTAAAGTTTCACGGGCACTCCAGTGCTCTTCATTTTCTTGTTTCACACTGGCATCTAACCCTGCACTACTGAAGTTAATGGGAGCAACCATTAATATAAATCCAAGCTAGACCAGGCTTTGAAGACTTCCAGGGATGAGACATCCACAGTTTTCTCTGGGCAACCTGTCTCACCACCCTCATAGTGGCTCGTTTTGATGGAGCCCAGTGTAAGTTTGGCTTTCCTGGCTGCAGGCACACATTGCTGACTCATGTTAAGCATTTTGTCAACTAGCACTCCCAAGTTTTTCTCCTCAAGGCTGGTCCCAATCCATTCTCTGCCCAGACAGTATTTGTACTTGAGTTTGCCCCAACCCAGATGCAGGACCTTGCACTTGGCCTTGTTGACCCTCATGAGGTTCATGTTGGCCCCTTTTGATCCTCCCAAGGTCCCTCTGGATGGCATCCTTTGCCTCCAGTCTGTCAACCACACAGCTTGGTGGTGGCAGCAAATTTGCTATAGAAGAACCACAAAACATGTTTGATGAACAATATCATTATAGTAATATGAGTACTACCATTTGCTGTAGCAACAGGTCAGACCCCGAGCTAAGTGAGAGCATGCGTTCAATTGAAATCAGTAGACCTACTTCAGTTGCATATAAACTGCTGGTTGTTCATTCCCCTACTTTTTCTGCACTTTCTGATGTGTTTACTAATAGAGCTTGGAAACTATCATTGGTGATGAGGATGACTGAGTAAAGCAGGGGACAATGGTAAAGTGCAACTGAAAATTAAAGTTTAACTGTAAATCTGAACAAAATCAGTGATCAAAAATTGGCATTTTGAGGACTCAGAGAAGTATAGAATTTCTGAGATTTCTTTTCTTGGGCAACATATGGCACCTAGGAACAGGTGTCAGCGGCCCAGCAAGTTTTACAGCACAAAGAAACTGCAATCCCTTTAAAATTTGTGTATCCCATGGGTTGATCATGACAAATGATGATGAGATAACCGTAATGCCTTCTTTACAGTGAGCAAATGTTCTACACTAGTAGTGGGATCACATAAGGACCAGATGACCTCTTTCCAGAGGCAGTCTCAGTACTGAGTTGGGAGTTATTTTGCAGAGTTTTACTGAAGATCATTTTCAGTTCTGAAAAGGCAGTCAGCTTCATTCAGTTCTTTTGCTGAAGCTGCATCTGATCAACTAACATGTACTCAGTGATAAAACTGCTTTCTTGACACAGCAGTTCAAATACTCACCTCTTGCATAGCTGCACTAGCTCCACTTTTTTTAATTACTTTGAACATAAGATAATTCTATTTGCCTTCATGACTCCCTCCAAATCCTCATCATTTTAAGGTAATCAATAAACCGATCCCAATCCCAATAATTTGTCATATTACACTCTTTGTTATATTGCACAACTGCATAGATGTACAAGCTTGAGGAAGTCAGAAATAAGGAACTAAGTAATCATCAGAGATTTGTAAAAAAAAGTGGTAATAAATGATTGATGTGAATTATTAATCCCAAATGCTTGTGAACATTGTGTGAAATAGCCCAGAAACTACACTTCCCAAGTGAAAAAGGCAAGCTTGTTCCAAGTTGCTTAAAGAAAGGATTAAAAGTGTCCCTCTGTTCATTGGGAGAAAAGAGAAATTGCTGGTAATAAATATTAATCACAATTGTAATTTTTTAAACAAACACAAATTAAAGAATAATAAAATTCTTTCTGGAGTTTATTAATGAAAAAAGTGTTAAATTGCCCAACGGTAGTGGAGCAAAGGGAAATGTTTCTATTTGTATATGTGTACAGCTAATAGGGTAGAATATGTCAATGTCAAATATGTACTCTCCAGTTGTAACTAAAGAATATGTTAGAGAACAGCTGTGGAAGAAGATATTTTCAAATCAGCAATCTGGTCGTCCTGTACCCATGGGTTTTGAAAGAGCTGGCAAAGGAACTCAATGAACATTAATGCTGAAATTTAGTTAGTCTCAGAGCACCAAAAAATTCCATTAGACATTTTAAAAAGTTACCATTGTAATACAATAGGTAAGAGGAATAGTCAAGGCAATTACAGGCCTATTAATCTAAAACAGGGGTTTCCTGTTCAAATAATAAACAGCTGACACAGAATAAGCAAACCAAAGTGCTAATATAGTTCTATGCTATGGTTCCTTCCTTTTAAGTGCTAATATAGTTCTAATGTAGTTAATGGCAATGCACAGATGGAAAATGAGTCCTGTCTGGCCAACCTGATAGTTTTTTTTTTAGTGAAGCTGGGTGATGAACATAATGATGCTTGACTTTTAGAAGTTTTTGACAGGGTTCAGCACAACCTTCAGGGTGAAAACTAGAATGATAAAAAGAATGTGACACATATAACTGATAGAAAACTTACTATTAAGTCCTTAGAAAATTGGAGAATGTGTTGGGCAGTTACTTCTTCCCACTAGAAGAAGATCTGAAATCATTTCATAGAATCATAGCATAGTCTGGGTTGGAAGGGTCCTTCAAAGGTCATCTAATCCACCCCCCCGCAATGAGCAAGGTCATCTTGAACTAGATTGGGTTGCTCATATCCTCATCCAGCCTGGCTTTGAATGTCTCTTCATACCTCTATCATTGCCAACTGGGTTTTCAGGTGATGGAAACTGTGGGAAAAGTGAGTGATGAAGAGAAATGGTTGAGCTGGTCAGTGTAAGCAATTTTTTTCAGACAGTCTTATATAATGTCATTCAAGTTATCCCCCTTTGTGCAAAGGGAGTTACCAAATTGTGAAGAAAAAGCTCAGGTAAGTACAAGTGCTTATTGTGTGGCAGCGGGCTGTGGTGCTGATGTGATCCTTGGACTGTAAACAGGGTGATCTTAAGGGCTGAAATTTTGTATTCCCTCTTCATTTGGCACAAATCTGACCGTTACCACAATCCTGTGTTACTGTTTTCTCTGCAGCCTGAGGAAAATGTTTACAATTTGGAAAGGATTCAGGAAACAGTCATGACGAATACAACAGGACAAGTAAACATACCTTGGGGAGAGTGAGAGAGAGAGAGAGGGAATGCAGAGGCCCTGTCTGTTTAGCTTAACAAGAAGCAGGTAGGAGGATGCTTTTGCTCACAGCCTACAGTTGATTGCAGGGGGAAGACTGACCAGAATGGAGGGTTCTTTAGTCTGGATGTGAGCATGTAAGAAGATCCAGCATTGAGGGTACATACATTCCATAGTAGATAAACACTTGAATTGTTTACTGAAATATGTGGCGAAGTCATCTGGAAATATCTCAGTTAAGTTCATATGTTCTTTAAAGTGTTTTTCATTGCAGGCAGGAACCAACACAGTGAAGTCCTTATGGCAAATACCTAGGTGCTGATCTCTCAGTCAAATCCTGCTGACAACATTTTTCCTTCCAATCCAGCATATTTATTTCACTGGCTGTCAGGAGATGTGTCCTGGGTTCGGCAGTAGCAGTCGTTTTTCTCCTTCTTGGTAGCCGGTGTGGAGCTGTGTTTTTTTGACTTTCGGCTTGTGAGCAGTGTTGATAACACCAGTGTTTTGGTTACTGCTTAGTACATTTTGGTCTGGCCAAGGACTTTCTGAGTCTCATGTTCTGCCAGGGAGGAGGGTAAGCCGGGAGGGAGCAGAGACAGGACACCTGACCCAAACTGACCAAAGAGGTATTCCAT
>JANRGW010045288.1:0-15779 GCA_024733675.1 Psilopsiagon aymara | reverse complement strand
GATTGGATATGAGGAAGAAATTCTTTACTGTGAGGGTGGTGAGGCACTGGAATGGGTTGCCCAGGGAAGTTGTGGCTCCCTCGCTGGTGGTGTTTAAGGCCAGGTTGGACAAAGCCTTGGGTGGCATGGTTTAGTGGGGGGTGTCCCTGCCCATGGCAGGGGGGTTGAAACTCGATGATCTTGAGGTCCTTTCCAACCCTAACTGTTCTATGATTCTATGATCGCAAGGGCACCTTAGGCAGTGAGGCAATGGTGTATAAAATTAGATAAAAGACAGCTTTGGATGTGTTTCAGGCACAACATATGTGAATTTGAATACAAGTGCCAAGGAGATGGTTAAATATGCCTTTTTTGGCCATAGGGAATAATAAAAATTGTCAAACATAACTTTGCTGAAGATACTGCAGTCAAGGTTTGTGATTTCAGCTTTCCAGTGTTTAGAATGGCTGTTCCTTCAAAATGGTATCCTGAAGTCCATTTCACTCTGTAATTAATAAGATAGTCATAATCATAATAATACCTGACGAGCAAGATGACAAAAAGAGCAAGTACACCTGGTACAGTTTGCAATAACATATGTTTTCATAGGTGTTGAAGATGTGCATATCTTGTCCTTTACTTTTTGCGCTTTCTGTGGAACAGCGTACATGGAGAAAGGCTGTTTTCAGAGAACTCACAGGACATGCAGTTTATGTTAACCATAATGCAAAACCAATTAAGGGGGGTGTTGCAGAAACCCGCTTTACGTATTTTCATATCATTATTGCGTATTCATACATTTCCATAAAAATTACAAGCCTGCTTCATGATGTCTTTAGTCAGTTTAGCAGAATTCCCTGAGATATGAATATTTTGGTCTAGGTGATGATTTTTTTTAAGATCAACTCAGATGTCCTTTAGGTAATTTGTTATGTTTTGCTTCTTACTGAAGAATCATGGAAATTCCAAAAAGGTCCTGATGAATAAAACACAAAGATGATAAAGATGGATAGGGAGAATCTTGCACAGAAAAGCTCATTCGTGGCTTCCTTTTAGGCCAGTTTGATTATATGCAGCTGGGCACCGTACACTCAGCCTCTGTCAGTATAAGGATTTGTCTTGCATCATGCTGAAATATACTTAATTTGTCTTGTGATTTACTCATGTCTGAAAGTGAAACTGCTGGAGAAGTGCTTTTTCCTGTGTATGCTACTTAAGGATGTGGTTTTGGTGAGCTTGAGGACTTGTGCTACTCTAAGATGAGAAGTTTGTCTGTGATGCTGCCTTTTCTAGGAAACCTCATGAGAGGGTGCTCCATAACGAAAACCCCAGTGTTCACCCGCACTGCAATCTCTGGATCTGCAAAAATTTACCCTACTAAAGAGAGAACCTGAGACATACCCAGAACAACAGTGATTTGTAGTCCATTGTATTATGTGTACGGTTTATGTTGAGTACCTGGCAGGATTCAGCAAGATATGGACCTGACTTTCCCCTACAAGCTGGGAAGAGTAATTAATAACCAGAGAATTTTTTTACTTACTTTGTAGCTTCCACATCTTGGCTGAGTTGTTCTTTCTCACTTATCCTTGAATCCCACGTTATCTCCTAAATGACCATTAAGATTGCTGCCTATTATTTGTTAATTCATAGGCTTGGCATTTTTATTGCTTATTGATTTTCAGTCTTGGTTTCAATTTAATTTAGTAAAATTTAAAATTTTACCAACCAATTACATCATTGCCTAAAATTCCCATCTTTAGAACTTAAGCAATACAGAATTAGGGGCCACAGGAAAAAAAAAAAAAAGAATAAAAGAAGTGTGTTTGATTCAAAATTAAAGGTGCCTCTAGAGCATCAAAATTTTAATGAGGCAATGTGCAGTGCCATAATACTAACTTTTACATTTAATTGATTTATTTAAATGTTGTTTTCCATGCAGTTCTTTTATCACTTTAGTGAGATAAAGGAGGAATTATACCTTATATAAGTTTATATATTAAGGAAGAACTTTAACGAAGAAAAGCTTTATATGAGTATTTTTCTGTACATATCTCTATTTGAGGCTGGTGAGCTTGCAACTTTTATAACATATTGCAGTAGCTGCTAACCAATAGTTCTAGTAAAAATACAGATGGCTTGGTTGCCATCTGCTCTTCTTTTGAGATTCTGCAATGAATATGGGATCAACCTTCTGTCCCCACTTTTCAAATTAGTTTTTTCTTTACCACATGGTTTCCTTGTATCTGTTCTTCCTCTCCTCACCTCTTTCCCTGTTTGGAAACATGCTAACAAACCTGAGGTTTTTATAGGTATCTTGCTTGTCTTTATGCTCTAAGCTTTTGTGGATTATAAAAGAAAGTACCTTGGAATTTTATGTGTCTGTACCTTTCACATTACAAAAAACAGATTCCCAAAATGGCTGGTTTTGAAAGACTGGAATAGATAATTAATTCATAAGTGGGTGTTAAAGTAGAAACTGTCAGGACACAGCTTTCCCAGCTTTACTTTCATCATTTGAAGGTAGTTTTCTGTTGTTTTCACTGATTATAATCCCATAGAGAGATTATAAAACTTGCACCATCCAGGATGGAATTTCACTCCTTTAATGACTTGGGCTCTGCATTTACTCACTTTCACTTGCTTTCACTCACTGTTGTCATTTCATACAGGAGAAGCCATACCAGTGTTCAGAGTGTAACAAGGCTTTCAGTCAGAAGCGTGGCCTAGATGAGCACATGAGAACCCACACCGGAGAGAAACCATTTCAGTGTGATGTGAGTCTGTCCCTTTGTCTTCTTTACTTCAGTGCAGCACCAGGACTTGCTTGCAGTGAGATTATAGCCTTGCACCTATTGGCTGTGGCATGAAGTTGCACTTCATAGAGTCTTTGATTGCCTAACTAATGGAAGACCAGTCAGGAAATTTTATGTACCTTCTTCACTTGCCAAAAGCTTTGTACACCCTGTTATTTTATGGTTTTGGATCCCTTAAGAGTTATTTTCACCATTAATGCAATTTGGATGTTACAAATTCATGCTGGTTAGGTTCCCATACGTGTTGTATGACAGGTTAATAGTTGGGAATTAGCTTATACAAGAAAAGGTATTTAATTTATTACATGTAATCTGAATGCTTCTGATGTTAGATGACACAAGTACGAATTCAGAATTTCCAGTTTCTGTTTACTGAAATCTGGTCTGATATTTCCAACATCTGTTCTTTTTTGGTTTTTTTAAATTGTTCATTGAAGAAATTATGGGTGTTGTATATGCTTACTGAAATGCAGCATATTATATTACAGTTCATAGATCACTGTCAAGTCCCTTTCATTCAACATATCCCATTGTGTATACAATGTATCTCACAACTTTTGGAAGGTAGGTGGGGAGGCTGAATGTGCAGAGACTTTGGGAAAGAAATGTTGAGAATTAGCAAAAGCCAGAAGGTAAATTGTTGCTCAGGGATTTGGAGGGCATCAGATTATAGAACTGGTGCTTTGTTTTGTGATACTAGCTATTAATGAAATAGTCACAAGTGAACCACCAGCTTTCAGTTATATCTTAGGTCGCTCAGTCTGAACAGCTGTAAATTTGTTCACAAATTTTAATATTAGGTGCAAAATTAGACATGAAAGTCACAAGGGTCTGTTAATTGATCTGGCTTTTAATAGATAATCTGGTGACATTTCATTAAGAATAAAATGTATGAAAAATTTTGTCTGCAGTATTTTGCTGATGTCTACAAGTCAGGAGATTTCTGTATTCTTTTGGGATTATGTCAGCCTGGCTCTTGGTTGGACCATGAGGATTTTTCTAATTCCAAATCATTGTCAATAACTTTTTCAGACTTCTATACTGTTTATTAGCTGTTGGCTAGTTTCCTGTGTAAATGCAGTTTTTCCCACACTATGGATCCAAAATTCACTGGTCTTGGATTCACAGTGTGCTTTTTCAGACCCATTTGGGCTGATGGTTCTATTTTATTTTTTCTGTCTTTAGTCAAAAATAGGAGCTACGTGAAAACATACTTTCCTGCTTCAACTCTTCCTTCACTTTTCCTTATTATTAGGTAGAACTGTATTTTCCTAAGCATAGTATGTCTGTACAGATTACAGCTGTAATCTCTATCTAGTCCTAAACCTTCTCTGAGAATTTTTTTATATATGCCTTCACTTACTAGAGATTATTTTAATACTTTAAATTACTGCCATGTTTCACAAAAAGTTTTGCTTTAGCACTAGTCTGTTGCCAGCTGCACATTGCAGAGATTGCTGACTTTTGGGGGTTTGGACATTAACAGCAGATGCTTCTACAATTCATTCATCCCTTTTCAGTTATCCAGGTGCCTATCATGATGTGCTGCTTAATACACACTTGGAGAGTGTTGAAAGTTTCGTTTTCAATAGTTACTCCTTGTTTCATGCTTACTCCAGTTACACAGGTGCTGGGGACATAAAAAATGTTACGCAGAGCAGACCGTTCCTCCAGAGCTCTCACACATTGCTTGCGTGTTACCAGATGTTTCAGCAGAAGTTACAGGAAAACCAGTAGTAAGCAGTTACAGAAAAACATACCTATGGGAGACTTTTTACACTCAAATATTCTCACCTAAAATTTTTTGTCCTGCTACAAATAGCTGTAGGTGTGCTCATTATTTTTGTGATAATGACTTGATTGGTAATTTATGACACAACTTCCACAAATTCTTAACAATGGATTTTGGGGAGGAAAGTGTATGTCAGGTTACTGTAATGGAATTTCAATACCTGTCTTTTAGTTCTTTCAGTAACAGAAGGGGTTAATAGCTATTCCATTCATTGTTCTCTGTACATATGCCATGTTCCTTCTTAATCAACTCCTGTGAAGTCATTTCTCTTTCCAGCGCTTTCCATGATGGTTTCCCATGTTCATCATTTTTGTTACTATTTTCTGGATTTTTTTTTTCCCCGGTTTTAAGGGAGTAGTAATACTACTGGCATAGCCTTATTCATTAAAGTAATTGGGAAAGTCCGTAAGACAATACCCAGACCTACTAAGGATCCTTTAAAGGTGAAAACCAGCCTTTGTTTTCATTTATTAGCATATCCATAACCGTAATCATACATGAAGCCATACTGAAAGAAGTTGTAAGAAAGTTGTGTTGAAAGAATGGGCTGCCCAGGGAAGTTGCAAATGCTTCATCGCTGGTGGTGTTCAAGGCCAGGTTGGACACAGCCTTGGGTGGCATGGCTTAGTGGAAGGTGTCCCTGCCCATGGCAGGCGGTTGGAACTCGATCTTAAGGTTCTTTCCAACCCTAACTATTCTATGATTCTATAAGGTGAAAACTCTAACATTTATCACAAAGGAAAGTGAAAATAACTGAAGTATGGAAATAGAATTTTTTTTTTCCTGTAATAAATTAGATTTCTGTCCTCTGAAGACCAGCCTATTTCTTACTGGGGGGCCAGCTGAACTTCACTTGCCTCAGAGACCACAGATTATTTTTTGGGGGCAGAAAGGTCAGGGTACTGCCTGTCCTGGTTTCTTTCCAGTGCAGCGTTTCCCTCCACTCTGCCTTTAGTTGACCCTACACTTACTTCCAAATGTCAGCCTCTTCAGTCCTCCCTACTTGATCAAAACTTTGATCATTTTGAAGAGATTGATTAGATTTCAGGTGCACATTAGCAGGCATGGTTGTAAATCTCTAAAATGTCAGTCTTACTTATAAACTTGAAATCTGAAGCAGACTCTTAAAAAAAACCCAGAAACCGAAACTTCCATGCATAAGCACAGCACAAGATGTATTATATCATATGATCCTGTGCTTTCCGTGTTCTTTTTGAAGAAGTTAGGTAGTCGAACACACTGGAGCCTTGAAGGAACAGCAAGACACATTATACTAGTTACATGAGCATTATAAATGAAAAAAATGTAGTTTAGGACTCTGTTAGAAGCTTTTTACTTTAAAAATTAAGAGAAGCACATGTAAGATACACAGATCACATATATATCTTGTATGTGTGTATATCCTTGCTTGGCTTCCTGGCTTCCAAGAAACATGTGTTTGCAAGTATATGATACTTCTAACACATTGAGTCTTGTGAGCAAGCATGTTGTTACAATTGGATAAACATTATGAGTTCAGTTTTTGTGCTCTGTGGAAGAGGAACAGAAAATGGTGTTTGGCAAAAGCAGTATTAAGACCTTACCAGTGGATGCTGTAAGTGATACTCCTTGTCACACAACAAAAGGGTGACTGTTGCTTGGGTCTGAAAGAGGTTGGAGAGTTATATTTTCTATATAAAAGTACTTGATAATGTGATAAATCCAAAACTGTTGGATTGCAACTGCTCATGCAGTGTTCTTATTTGGGGAAAAATTATTATGGGTACAAAATTTGCCTCTGGCTATTGCCCTTTTTATGGTTATTGAATGTTTTTGCTTTAATTGGCATAAAATACTGTAGGTCAACATTATCTACTTGGTTAGTCAGCAGTATTTGTCCTGGTTTCAAAAGGAATCAGTAATAATTCAGCATTATCATTACTAGATTGGTACCAGTATGAATTTAAAACTTTATTTTCCTAAGGAGGGATTGTGCTGGGTTTCTTCTCTGTGGAAGACTTTTTGCCTGGAATGCACCTGGAATCTAAGAATTGCAAGCCTATGGGTGTTCATTCTTATTTAATTATGTGATTCTTTCCTATTTCATTTGCCAGATCAGGAATCAGGAGCATGCTTCCTTTCTCCTCCCCACCCCCAGGAAATACATGCATACAGTATGTACCTGAATGGAAGGTGAATGTGGCAATGTAACTGCATGCTTTCAATTGATTTAGTGCCTTTCCTACAGATTCTTAACTGTTCATTCTAACTTCTCTTGGCTGAACTTGTTCTTAACCTTTCATTTTGACTTCAGCACTAGAATTTTTATCGAAAGTGATGGTTTTAGCATGGTAGAGTCCTCTATAATATTTATTAACCTTTCTTGCAGTCTTCAGGGCTTTTTTTTTCTTCACTTCTCCCTCCTTGTAGCTGAGCAAGTTGAACTGTTTTTTTAGGAACACACAGATGTCATTCTGGAAGTCAGGAAGGAAATACTTCATATGAGGTTGAATTACTGCATCCCAGATAGAATAATCGGTTAAAAAAAACCAAAACCTGAACCAAACCCACACACAATACAATATAACCGGGACACCCCAGTGTGTTGATATTTTGAAGACTAAATCTTTTTCCTTTACCACTCCCATGCCTGTAGTATCACTGTTATCATATGACATTGAAATATGCCAGACAGAGTAAGGTGCTTTCTGAAGCAGTTATTCTTCCAAAGACCAGCTCATTTATTAAGTATTGCAGTTACATGTGGCTGTGGCCTCAGTGATAGAACATAAAGGGTTCTATACATGCTTGAAATTTTAAGGCTTCTTTTTTCTTTGTCTTGTCTTCACTGCCTTAGGTTTGTGATCTGGCCTTCAGCCTAAAGAAGATGCTGATCCGACACAAGCTGACTCACAACCCCAATCGACCGATGGCAGAATGCCAGCTTTGCCACAAGAAATTTACTAGAAATGACTACCTCAAAGTGCACATGGAAAACGTCCATGGTGAAACCGACAGCTAATTGTGGCATATGTGAGAAGAAAGGATCTCATGCTCTGAAATGCTCCATTTGCATGTGTACAAACTCCAGACTTCTCACCTGACTTGTAAGCATAGTCGAGGGAAACAGTGGTTATGTGTTCACCAATTATTTTACCTACTTTTTTTTTTTTTTAATACACTAGTAGGATAAAAACCAAAGAAAGACATTTACCTAAAGTAAAACATAGCTTGAATATAAAAAGATGAAGATTAAAGAACTTAGGGAAAATTTTATCCTTATAAAAATGAAACTAAAAATAAAAGCTGTAAGCAAACTTCATCTTCTCAATTACAGCCTTACAAACTTAGATATTAGTAGTGTTGCCTGGAAATAGTGGACATTTGGAACTGAATCCTTGGCTATCTGCAACTGTATTTCTGTATCTAAGTTTCAAGAGTCCATTAAAATTCTTTAATTTGAAACCATGCAGAATTTGTCATTGTGATTGACTGCTGTTTCCGTCCAGGCATATTTTATCCAGATCTTACTTCTTCACTTGAATGTAGTTACTTGATGTAACATGATCGTGTCTTGCTTTATTTCCAGCTTTCTCATTACTACATGAATCTCATTAACTTGAATTGGTTCTTGAGATGCCAAATGTACAGGTACAGAAACAATGGAGATCTGTCACATTAGGAATTTTGTGTGAGCATTGAGAAGGATTTATTCTGGTTACATGAGACAAGACTGAAGTGAAAACTTTGAGCAATTGATTTTAAGTACTGTATTCATACTCATCATTGTGACTGGTAAGGGAACTGGAAAGACATCTGAATAGAGTGGCTTGAGCAGCTACAGTTACCTAGTTAACGTGTATTTGGTTTCTTGGTGAACAGCTGGTTCCCAGTGTTTCTTCCTGCTGAATCAGATGCCCCGGATTTCTACATCCCATTTAACTACTTTTCTTAATTCTGTTAATGAACACTGGGAAAAATACTGCTTTACAACAAAGTAACAATCAAATTCTTCGTGTTACCAGATTGAGTTGTTTGCTGTAGTAAAACTCTTGAAGAGTTCCCACAGGCCCTCTTGTACTACAACTAGATTACCAAGAAATTTTTATCTACAAGGACAGTAAAACTGTTACTTCTGAGTGTGATTGCATGTGAAATTCCTGAGTTATGAGCAGTTAATATTCAGGCTCTGGCATAAGTAAACTGTTCATATACATTCTGGACCTGTCAAGGTTTTGTAAAATGAACTTGAATTGTTGGGACATCTTCATGTTTTCATGAGACAAGAATTCAGCTTCCTTATCAACTGCAGTAGGGAGAATTATGCTGAAATGCACACCATAATTCTTTATCTTTTTCTCATGGTAGACTACTCAAATCTGTTTGTCACATGGTTGATTTTCTACTCAACAGCAAAAAAAAAATAGCAGTAACAGTATTGCTCGCAGTGGAAATCACTAGCAATAGAAAATGTTAGTATATTTAGTAATTAACAATTCCTTCCTTCTCTACTGATACTTTGGGTTCCATTCTTCTGCATTGACATCTCTACTTTATATGTTCAATTTTGAGACCCAGCACTGGATCCCAGTAGTAATCTTTTCCAAAGTCATTGCTTTTCTCCAGAAATAAGCAAAAGACACTTTTTATTTTTCTTACAAGTGGAAGAAGGCATGCCACTTAATAGGGGTAATTATATTTATAGGGTCTATGTCAGAAGGTCTTAGTTTTCATTATGTTTTGTTATGAGACTTTTTGTCTTCAACCACTTTTCTTTTCTTTTGTAAGCCTATGATGTTCCATGACAACAAACTAACAAGTTTATAGGTTCCTTCCCATTTGCAAGGAAGTTGTACACTCAGCTTTCCAGGTTCCCTTTCTTAATGAAGCCAGGTGACTTCCTGGTAGGAAATATAGCAGAGCTGATCAGGGACAAACAGGAACTGTCACTGCTTTCAGCTACAGAAAACTTTGAAGTGATACCTTATTGTTTATTTCCAAGGTCCTTGGTTCAATTTATGTAGGACTAGTTAGGATTGAATGAGCCGCTTGCAAGGTTTCTGCAGGCAAAGGGGTAAGCTCAGCTGTATCTGCAGATTTGAAATTGGAATCCAATGTCTCCTAAGTTGATCTGAGTTGGAAAAAAGAATAAAGTGTGGTAAAGCAATAGACATAAGGCCTGGACAGTAATGTAATTGTACTTTAGTAGGCCACAGCAGTTACACGTCTATAAATCCATATGAGGAGGATCCTGGAGAAGACCTGCATATGGGGAACCTGACTTCATGTAATTTTGTTCTGAAATGTGTTGCTTCAGTGTGGCAGAAGTGCCCTAGTTGTTACACTGGCATGTGACAGTAAAGTTTGTCACTAACTGTATGCTTTATGTAATTTTGTATTATGTTGTAGCTGCTATGGTGTTACATAATAATGTTTATGCTCTTGTTAATTTTAATTAAATATAAAACTTGTTTTCCTATAATTTCAGTAGTTATTTGCAGTATTAGTTTTGAAGGGAAACTGTATGCTTGATGTTTCAGGATTCATAATTATTCAGTAACACTTGAATATTTTACTGCATTCAGTTTGCATGTTGAAATGCATATACTTTTCTAAATTGTTTAGGTTTCCTGCAGATTTTGAAGGAGAAGTGTAATTATGAATATTTCACTTCTTTGTGACAACCACCTATGTGTAAAAACATACTAAGTCGTCTTCATGCCCTTTTTGTTTCCTGAGAGGTACATAAAACTTGGAGTCTTTGCCAGTTCCATACAAATCATTTGTTTGTATAAATAAAATACATTGTATGTGTGCAAGACAAATATAGTAGAAATAGGCATTATAAAGTTTTAAAGTTGAGTAAAGAATATTTCCTCTCCTTATTAGGAGAGCTTTTGTTACAGTTTGTCAGACTAGTGTGTTTCCAAGTCCAGAGAACTTTATCTTATTGCTACAGTTGTTATAAAATTAAAGTGTTCAGGTAGCAAAATCAATCCATACCAATACATGTGTTTTCATTGTAGTATTCTTAATTATCTGCAAGGCGAAAAAGGTTTGCAGCTTTTTTTTGACATGTCTGGGGTGGGACAGCATTGCAAAGGTGATTTTTTTTGTTTGTTTATTTGTCTGCCTTTTTGACATCAGTAAAAGCCAAGAGTTTGGTGTTAGAAAAACTGAGATCACATTTTTTTATATTTTTCTTCCTTTGTATTTCTTTATATTTTTCATTCTTTCATTTGGTCAGTGCAGCTAAGGCACAGAAGAGAAGCTCTGCAAACAAAAAGGTAAAGATTTTTTCTGAGCATATTGAGAGGTCATGCTGTTAAAAAACAAAAAAGAAAATCTTTGGGGGGAGAGGGAGCAGTGGGGATAATTGAGCATGTAGTCTACATAGGGTTTAGAGACCTTTGCTGCAAATTTGTGTTCATGTTTAGGATTAGTAACTGTCTTTGAGAAAAATAGGTAGTTACTTAAATTACATGAAGAGAAGAATGTACTTTTTAAAAACTTATTTCTTGATAAATTACAGTTGCCTATTAAGATTAATCATGCTGTGTATGCTCAATAGCAGTACTTAACTAACTGAAGCGTTGATCTTCATAATGGCTTCAACAGAACAAGGAATAGGCAGGATCGACGTGCGAGTGAAAGACCTTCATGGGAAACACAGGAAGTAGGTGCAGGAGGTTGAAGGCCAGCTGCAGGTGATGACTCTGACTGTGTCCTTCTGGACTTTCTGTTCGTGTTAAAGTGGCTGCAGAACTGCCTGAGCTTCTACAGGTCCAGCACCTGGCTCAGCAGATACAGGTCTTTTCATGGCAAGAAATGCCTATTTCTTTGCATGTGGTGCTTGAATTTATTGCAGTTGGAGTTAATATGATTTAGATTCACATGAATTCACGTTGCTGAACTGTATAATTAATTTTATAGGAAATGCAGTATATTTCTTATTTGGTTATAGTTTTTTGTTTGTGTTTTTTTTTAAAAAATGAACAAACAAAACAACAAACTCAAAAACAATGAAAAAAATCAGAAAACCCCACGAACTTTCTTATTTAAGTGTGAACTTCCATTGACAGTCTCCCAGTTGGTATAACACTTGGAAAAGAGAGAGAGCATTCTCTTCGTGTGATTTTGAGCAATGAGAATTTGAAACGTATTGGTTTAAAGGTAATGGTTGATATTTTAGTGTGTGTGTGTTTATTTTGCTTTCCTGTCTACCATGGCAAATGGACAAATTGATCATTAATGAAAATACTGACTTTTACATGGTAAATTGTGCCATGCAGAATAACATGAAAAGCTAGATATAATCCTGAAATAACATGCAATCACTACAATTTTAGAAGGCTGTGGTTATTTTTTACCCCCTTTACACTGTAGGATTTTCTGCAGATCATAACATTCAATTTATTCTCTTTATTTTTCCAGCGCAGTTGGCCCCCCTTGGAGAGAGCTCCATCTCTGATGTTAAGAACAACACAGTATTGCTAGTTCCTTTTGCTTTCTATTCTGGTCAGATATCTGGCCAAAAGCTGATACATACCATTAATGTGATAAATATCCTTTGCACTTGCTAATGTTATAGTTCTGTTTTGTCTATATGATTGTGAGGTATTTGATGCATCTTTTAGTTTCCACCAGGAAGTCCTAATTAGGAGTCAAAGGAGGAAACAGTGTAAGTTAACATGGTGCTGGGCATTTTATGTTGTTATATTTGAATGTACAGACAGAGTTTAATGAGGTCAATTTCTATATTCTGTGAGTTAATTTATGATGTTGATAATGCTTCTGATCTGTGCTTTAAATTGCAACATTTCATTCTCTGCATTTGTATTTATATGTACCAGTACCATTATTCTTCAAAGACTTTTGACTATGGCTTATTTTAATTTTTCAGTTTAAATGACATAACATAATAGTAACTCTAAAGCATCACTTTCAGAGGTGGAGGAGCTCAGTGTGCTGTTGTCAGTTTATGATCAGGTTGTAATAAAATGTTTTAAGATCAGTTACATACATGTTGCCCACAACTGTAGGGATTCCCTTCACACTGAGATTTGAAATCTGCCCATTTGTTTTTTTAGGCCGCTATTAGCTCAGAATATGATAGCACTTCCAGCTGTAAAGCTGTAATCTTGGCCATGTTTGAATTCTGACAGCTTAATTTTGTGGTTTGTACACGTTGTAGCACATCAAGAAGGTGGAGTAATTTAGGATGTGCAGTAACAGCTGAAAAGTTGGTGCTGATAAACATTTTCCTTTACCTGGGAAGTGTTTTATTGAGCAGTTCAACCCGAGACTGACAGTTTTCATTTTATTTAATAGTCGTTATCTATTTTTTTAGTCTGTTTTTAATTCCATTCCCTTGTAACTTGATGCTGAATGTGTAACATCTCATGAGCAAGGACACAGTATACTGGCAAATTTGGTGTTTGCAAAACATTTGCTGGTCTGCTGTGTTACTTTCACGGAGCCCTATTTGTTATGTTGGAGTAGCATGCCTCTTCGAGTTTGCTAACCTCAACTACCTCTCATATTGCAACAGGAGTGTGATCAGAGGCTGTGCATGATACTGTAATCACCCTCCAGTGATAAAAGAAACCTGGGAGAAACCCTCACCCGTGTCCCAAGTGGAGGAGGGACTTGATGGTCCATATGTTTCTGTGGAGTCCAGCTGAGGTAGGCAAGAAAATATTCTTTGATCTCCATCACTGTGTGTGTCCTGGGCCTGATCACCTCAGAAAAATCAAGATAGTAGGCTGGAGGCAATTTCTACCAATCAGTAGAAGTGCATGCATGTCTCAGTTTTAATTTGATATTTCTTTTGTTAAAAAAAAAAAATCACAAAAACCCCAGCAATCAGACAAAACTGTAACCCTTTATTAATACGTGATGTCAGTTCTGTGTAAGATGAGTTTCCCATGAGACATACATTTCACAAGCAAATACATGGTTAGCTATGGTATTTCAGCTTTTGAACAGTACAGTTAATGTACTTCAACTATCATTGATCATTTGTTCATTCCCTTTGACTATATAATCCCTGAAGTAATAAATGTGTCTCTCAGCATGTTTATACAACAGCTAGCATCAGATAGATCTAGCAAATAGTAAACTGTGAATAACTGGTTCGCAATTTTCTCCTTCCATTTTTTGTGTGGCAAAGTAACATGGTGTTTGCTGAACAGTAATTGGGGAGAGGTTGTTTTCATTTCTGTCTTCGTTTGAGAAGAGCATTCAGCAAACTGGAACCATTAGTAGAAGTTGCTGTAGGTTTGTGGAATTTTTTTTTCTTGACCTTTTACAAGGAAAAGACTGTAAGCCTTTAAATCCATGAGTTCGTTTCCAGTTTAACAGCTGTTCAGACAAAACTGGGAGGAAGTACTGCAACAGGTAATGACGCTGCTGGATTAGAGACATTCACTGCAGTGTTATATAGGTTGACTCTTTGGTAATAATATGGTCATTTTGTGAGCCATGCCTCAGACTTTAAAACATTCTCTAACAAATTTTATCTGCCAAATTCAAATTAGATCATAAATCTGCTTTGCAAGTGAAGATGCATCAAAGTTGTTTCACAAAATCTCATCTTTTTTCTAAATGTTTGAAAACATGGAAGTCCATTTGTCTGGTATATGCTGACTTCTGTAACATAGGTCATTTATACTGTGATAAAACTCAGAAGGATTTGTCTCTACATGTTTTTGTACATCTCTATGCAATTTATTCAGTCTCATAATAGATAAGCCAGGGATTGAATCTGCTGAGATGAAATACTAAAAGCCCTTTGGGCATGGGAGAAAACATTTGTGATTACAGATCTCACTTTGGCTTTGTTTTCTTCCTTTATCTCTGTCACTTAGTTCTAAATTATTAAAATCTTACAATAATGAAAATAAGATAAAAAGTGTCTGTTTAATCAAGTACAATCTAGAAAAAGCAAGAGGGGATGAATGATTACATTAAAGCTACACCAATCTTTACAAAAAGACAAGATGCATGTTTTTTGTTTATTGGAGCTTGCTGTTTCTAACCAGGGCCACTTACTGCTTTTCCTTCTGGTTTTAAGCAGAGTTCAGTTTATAATTAAATCTTGTCAGGTAACACTGACAGCTTATGCAGAGGACTTTTTCTACTGTTTTGCTTTTACAGAAAGAAAAGGCTGTTGAATTACTCAGTTATGCTGGGTAAGGAGTGCTTAGGCCGGAGTTTTCACATCCTTTCTTGTGATTTGAGCAGCCTTGAGTTACATAAGAAAATCTGTTGAATCTCTTCCTCTACCCCCGTTTTCTGAACTGAGAGAAAATCCAGCAGTTGTTTTTAGTGACCTGGCCTAAGAGTCTTTCTCAGATGTGTAGAAGTCAGCCAAGGTTATCCCTTGACACCTACCGCCAAGTCAAGTGGTTATCCCTTTCTAAACTGTCTCCTCAGGTCGTTTGTGTAGGATGACAGGGCCAGGCGCAATCAGTAGTCAGTTCTGTAATTGTGAGTTTCTTATGGTTAACTGTTCTTTTTCCTAAATCAGCATCCAGCAAGGTCTACTGTCATGTCCATAAGGATGCTGTTAATTTTAGCCATAGCTCTTCTCTCTGCCAACAGAGAATAAGAACTTAAATGTTTTTCTTCAAAAGATACTTTCAGAAAGATAAAAATAACTTATGAAGGTACTTAATCTAAAAGAATTCAGAGCTGCATGTTTGCTGTGCACTCAAAATGGCTGGGCCTTTACTTTCTCTGAAAGCAAATCCTGGGTGGATAAAATAACTGTTTTTACCATCTCTTTTTCTTCATGGTATTCTTTATGCCGTATTTTGCAAAGACCCAGACATAAAGAGCAGCATTTTCTAGAAACCAAGCAAAACATATGGTGGCCTTATGTGATGGGGCTGCGGAACTGAGGGACAGGGGTAGAGCAGCTGATGTCATCTAGCTGGACTTGTGCAAAGCATTTGACACTGTCTCACATGACCTTGTCTCTAAATTGGAGAGACATCAATTTGGTAGGTGAACCACTTAGTGGGTAAAGAACTGGCTGGATGGCCACACACAACAGTTGTGCTCAATGGCTCAATGTCCAGCTGGAGACCAGTAACGAGTGGCGTCCCTCAGGGATCAGTGTTGGGACCGGTATTGTTCAACATCTTTGTCAGTGACATGGACAGTGGGATTGAGTGCACCCTCAGCAAGTTTGCCAATGACACCAAGCT